>PITA01008499.1:0-84009 GCA_004023965.1 Spilogale gracilis | reverse complement strand
GGAAGGAAGGAAGGAAGGAAGGAAGGAAGGAAGGAAGGAAGGAAGGGAAGAAGGGAGGAAGAAAGGAAGGAAAAAAACTTCACTAATTCACATAATTTTTTCTTGTTAAACAGGATTCCGCTCTTATCTCCACACTTAGTAAGCATATTGTGGGTGAAGCAAATTAAAGTCATATTATTTGTAACATGCCCAGCAATCATGTCTGTCTGGAGTTTATTCTTAACTGTAAAGTGAACAGATTTTTTCAAGGGCATAGAAAGTTTAAAATCCAATTCTGTTTCTTTGCCTAGGAAATTGCCAATCTCACAGTTAAAAAGGGAGAGCATAATATATGGAGAACACATAATATACCTATGAGATTTTGCATGGATTGGTGTTTTATAGAATAACTTAGTAGGAATAATTTCATTTTATTTTTCTACTTCATGTCTACAGTGAAATAGTGGCTGCAAATTCTCAGGGGGATTTGAATCATGGTCCTGATCATTTGTTTGGCTGTATAAAAACTATGTGGAAGAGGAAAGATGATTTCCATATATTTCTATCTTATTCTTTAGTTGTAATTTGGAGAGTTTCTTTACTTACAAAGTATACCTGGCCATGTTTTGAGTATACCTGACCATGCATTGTGAAAGAAGGACCTATTTTATAAATTCCTATTCCGTTGAAATAGATGATTTAAAAAGATGAAGGAAATTGGTGCTTCGAAAGTTGTATGATCCTTCTCTTGCCCATGCAGACAAGAAAGACTCCCTGGGAGAGAACTTTGAGATACAGAATACAACTTAATGGATGAAAGTACAAGGGGATTTGAAGTGGATGTTCAGTCTTTGGTATAACCAGCAGGGGTCTGGAATGACTGAGTTTTTGTTGTATAGGATTTGCAAGAACAGGAATGAGCTGTACTTAGCCATGTATTTATAAAAAGCCAGTTATTTTATGAGCAGTCCATACAAGTTAAAAATTGAAACAAATGTGAAATAAGAGTGGAAATAATGCCAAGAAATAAACCCTTTTAAACTACTTGTGTTACCTTGATTTTAAAGGGTAACGATTTTCACCAAAGTGCATTCTGAGGAATCTACTGAACCCTGAACTTCTTGGAGAATACTGAAAGTGACAGGTCTTAAATTAAAGTTTTACTATTCAGATCACCAGGAGCTTAGATTTCAATATTTTAAAAAGATCTAAGAGCCAGCTCTTCGAAAACATCTTTCACAGGACAGCTCATAGTTAGCTCCAAGGGAATTAACTGCTTAAGAGTAACTAGCTTTTTCTATCCCTATTCACAAATTTTTATTAGTAGCCTTAAGACACTTGCTGATTTTGGTTCAGTAGTCCTTAGAATGTGCATTTTGCCCTTGAGAGATTATACAGATGACCCTGGAAGTGCATGGCTAGAAATCTGTCCTGAATCAGTACAAACTCTTTGTTTTCCAGCTCTTGTACCTGCAGAAGCCCCCTGCCATAAATCCAGCTGTGGATTCTATATCCTCAGGTCCCTGCTCTCTTATTCTGGTTAAGCATACTTCAGTACTAAAACTACACTTGTCCTTATCTCCAACCCCCAATATTTCCTGGTTTCTTCTATCCACCATATTTTAATCCAAAACTGTAACCAACTAGCAGGTATTCATGTTGAAACTGGAAACCTAGAATACATCCCCCAATCCTTGGCTATGTCAGACTCTGAACAAGTCATCAAAAATCTCTCTCCAATCCATGTACTTTCTTCCATTTCTACGCCACTACACAAGTCCAGGGCATCCCCATTTCTAGCTTGTATGAAATATCTTATTGGCAACTTGCAGGAAACCACTGGACCCCTAGGCCCTGCCACCCTGAGCTCACACAACTTTCCCCATTAATTCAACCTTCTGAATAGGACTGCTGTGCTGTTTTAAGTGTAAATGGAAATTGTTTATGTATCTTTTTAAAATTATCTTTGTACCTTCTATTTACATTTATAAATATGTAACCTTTACGAAGACAGGAATCATATCCCTGTATATGTAGTATTTATGACAATGTTTTGCACAAAATAAGCTTTCTGTAACTATTTCTTTTTTTTATGAATGAATAACCCCATGGTTTTGGTATTTTATCTCCCATACATACTTAATTCCACTCAGCCAGTGACAGCTCTTCCCTAGTATTCTATTGCACAATTTCCTGTGCATTCTCCTAGTCTTTCTCATTTTATTTTGCTACAGAGTAATGTGCATTCAGACATTTTGGCCACAAACTTAATTACAAAGGGGAGGATTTTTTCTTTTTTAAAGATTTTATTTATTTATTTGACAGACACAGAGAAACACAGCTAGAGAGGGAACACAAGCAGGGAGAGTGAAAGAATGAGAAGCAGGCTTCCCGCTGAGCACGAAGCCCGATGTGGGGCTCGAACCCAGGACTCTGGGATCATGATCTGAATGAAAGGCAGTCGCTCAGTGACTGAACCACTCACGCCCCAAAGGGGAGGATTTTTGATTGTATGCAGAACAATATTTTTGAGCATGTATGTGATAAGCTTTTAAAGTTTTATTTACCTATTCTGTTCTCTCCTCTTTTTTTTTTTTTTTTTTTTTTTTTACTTTAATAATCCCCAATACAGATGCCATTTCTGGATTAAGAATTATCTAATAGTTGGGGCACCTGGTGACTTCTCAGTTAAGCATATGACTCTTGATTTAAGCTCAGGTTATAATCTCAGGGTCTTGAGCTCAAGTCCCATGTGGGGCTCCCAGGCTCAGCAGAGGAATCTGTTTGAGATTCTCTCTTTCCTTGGGCCCCTCCCCATGATGTTTGTGTTTTCTCTCTCTCTCTCTCTCAAATAAATAAATAAATCTTAAAAATTATCTAATAGTCATTTTTTTTTTCCCAGAGAGTATTGCTCTCGCTTCTCATGATAAAATGGAACTCTCAGGACAAATAATAGTTAAGAATTTACTCTTCTATAAAGAGAATTCATTATGGCACCACCTGCTAGCACCATCATCAGATTATCGTTCTTTCTGTAATGGATATCACTGTTCGACACTTTTACTCAGGGCTAAAAATTAAGCATGGCTTTTAGAATTTCCAAAGAAAAGTTTTAAGGGCAAAAAATAAAAATCAGAAAACACACACATGCTCCTTATGATTTCTATTATTATGAAAAAAAAATCATACATAATTAGAAAAAATGAGTGTCTTATCAAATGTATGCTATCCAGTCACATGTAAAGTATCTATTTAAATACATTTATTTTAAATTTCCTCTATTAGCATAGTAATCTAAATTTTAAAGCCAAATAGTAATTCAATGAAAACTGCCATGTCTCTCTTTACTATTAATGAAGTTGTAATACTTTTCTTTAATATTAAAAAAGACACTGTCAAATTGTGGCTCTAGATAATCACAGAAACTTTGCACTTATTTTTCCTGAAACATTGCACTTTTATATAAATAAAGTACCTTCCTTCCAATAAAGGCTATAAATAAAGGCTATAAATATAGTACTATCATGGGAAAAGCACCAAGACTGGCATATAGTTCACCTCAAATAAATGTCAGTATCATTACCATCAACATCTTCATCAAGATCTCATCAAGACCAACATCATACAGACACAATAGTCGCAAACCCTCCAACTAGATAGCTTAAATGTATGTTTAGCTCAACATTTTATAATAAAATTTGGGGCACCTGGGTGGCTCGGTCATTAAGTGTCTGCTTTCTGCTCAGGTCTTTCTGGAATCCTGGATGGAACCCTGCATCGGGCTCCCTGCTCAGTGGGAAGCCTGCTTCTCCCTCTCTCACTCTCCCTGTTTGTGCTCCCTCTCTAGTTGTGTTTCTCTCTGTCAAATAAAAAATAAAATCTTTAAAAAATAAAATAAAATAATAAAATAAAATAAAAAATAAAATTCATCATCTTTCCTTTTTTTTCTCAAGCATCCTCCTCCTGGGCCATCTGGGTATCTCAGTTGGTTAAGCGACTGCCTTCGGCTCAGGTCATCATCCCGGAATCTTGGGATATAGCCCCCCATTGGGCTCCCTGCTCGGCAGGAAGCCTGCTTCTCCCTCTCTCATTCCCCCTGCTTGTGTTTCCTCTCTAGCTATGTTTCTCTGTGTCAAATAAATAAACAAAATCTAAAAAAAAAAAAAGCATCCTCCTCCTCACATGGATTTTAGCTCCATCCTTGACTTCACTTCTCACAGTTAATCACTTATAAGATATTATTATTTCTCTCTCTTTTTTTAATTTTTTATTTCTTTGAGAGAAAAAGAGTGAGAAAGCATGAGTGGGCAGCGGGGGGGGGGGGGGGGGGGGGGGGGGATGGAGGACAGAGAGGCAAGCTGACTCTGAAGCCATATACTAGACTCCAGGATCATGACCTTAGCCAAAGTCAGAGACTTAACCAACAGAGCCACCCAGAAGCCCTCTGTGTTTCTCTTTTGAATTTTAATAGTCACCAGCTCTATAACTGTTGCCATAGTCCTATCTATCTTTGCAGGTGGTATCTGATCTTATCTCACCTTACATCCTCTGTTGTCTACCTCCTTTCTAACTCATGTGATCTTTTGAAACCACAAATCTCTCATTTTTCTGCTTTAAATTCTACTTTGTCCTTCTATACTTCTGGCATTAGAATTCACACTTCTTAACCTAGATCAGAGGGTCCCCAAAGAATCCCTCCCTTATCTACCCCGCGGTGTTTCTTCCTGGGAATTTGCTGAGATGCAGAAGATTTAAATCTTGGCCAAACTTCTTACTAGCACAGAAACTGGAAAGTGGGAAGAATTCAAAAACTTTATTTTTTTTATAGTAGTATTATTGCTAATGATCTTGCTGACAGCAGTAAACTCAATCCAGTTCAATTTAGTCTTTATTCCTGGGATTGTTTTTCTTATCCTTTAGACTTGGTTACATAATCCTACTGACTGTTCCCTTTTCCCTTTTATGTCCGCATTTGTATTGGGGGTTTAATGCCTGCCTTTTTTTCCTATCCTTTCTTAGTTCCAAGCAGACATCATGTTCATTTTATTTACCACGTATTACCAGGACTTACCAAAGTGCCCGGTACAAAGTATTGTTTGGTCAAAAATTCAAATTTTTTGAATAAATAAATGGATGAATAAAGTAATGATAATTAGAAAATTTCTTAAACACACCAATCTGTACTCGCAGATTCAGTTACAGAAATTCATATTTAAAAAAAAAATTATCGCGGGTGCTTGGGTGCCTCAGTAGTTAAGCGTCTGCCTTCAGCTCAGGTTATGATCCTGGAGTCCCGGGATGGAGCCCTCATTGGGCTCCCTGCTCTGAAGGAAGCCTACTTCTCCCTCTCTCACTCTCCTTGCTTATGTTCCCTCTCTAGCTGTGTTTCTCTCTTTTAGAAAAAATTATCTTGAGCAAATAATTTACTTCCTTTTTATGCATAAAAATAGGAAATATTTATTTAGAAGTCATTTATTGGGCAAATAATATAAGAATAAGAGTATTCTGAATACTGTAGTTAATAATAATAACAACAAATATTTATTAAAAAATGACCATGTTCCAAGCTCTGTGTTTAACACTTATGAATTATATAATTTAATTCTTACAATAATCCCATGGGGATGGTATTATTAATATTGCATTGCTTAGGAGAAAAAAAATGAAGCACAGAAAATTTAGGTAAGAGGCTCAAGATTATGCAACTAATACATTATAAATTCAGGATCTGAAGCAGTCAATAAGGCTCCAGATACCTAATTTTTGCCACAGTGTTTCTGTATGTATATTTTTTTCTGAAAATTATATCCTGAAGTCTACCAAATATCTACATATTTAAGCTTTTTTATATAAATTAATTAGGATTAATTGTTCAAATACAGGATATTTTTTATTAAAAATCATCTTTATAGAGTCAAAAACAAATTTAATACAAAATTATATGTATGTCTTTAAGGAAGATAATAATATTGACTAAATATTTTCTTGGTAATTTAAGTAATTTGAGAAGTTTACACATTTAACTTTTTATACATGGGACAGTTTGATAGTTTTAGGCTATAGTTTTATTGATAAATATGAAACTGTGTTATAAATGCCCAAATACCTTTATATTGTCTCTGATGTATATTGCATAGAAAATTTTGTATTTTTATGGTATACATATTTATAAAACACTTAATGTATTAATTGGGATTTTGAAACACACACATAAATTTTTCAGTTTATATATGCAGCATTTAGGGAAACATGCTTCCGCATAGAAAACTTTATCATTTTTAAACAATATTAATTTAATTGAAACTAATATTTTGGCATTGTGTTTTTTTAGCTCATTTTAACTTACCACATTTGTTTGAATTCTTTCTTTCTACTGAGCATATAAAAGAAATGGAGTCAGGAATATTTAGTCACGTTTCAAAGACATAGATCAATTAATAAATACAGAAGTAATTCTTCACAGGCATTATACTTCAAGTCCATTGCTTGATTCATGCTTCTAGACTCCTCTTTCACCTTTTTAAATATGTAGAGTTTAGTCCTTTAGCATGATAGTAGGCTTTATTTTGATAGATCTAATGAATTAGACTCATGCTATGAAAAAAAAAATCCAATAATGTGCATAATGAATTCTTCCCATTCTCTGTGCACCTGTTCTCTCTCATTATATCTGAATATTTGGGATTATTCCAAAGTGCTCGATAATGACTTTTTGTAAGCAAGACAAGTAGAGGAAATTCTTCAAGGACAGCATGAATTGGTATTTGAAACTGTGCTAAATAACTAGGTAGGAGGGAAGTGAGAGCAACAGACAGGCCATGAGGCTTAAGTCATTTGGAGACAGGAAGATTCATGGGATGAAGAATCATGCCGGTAACAAAAGGTAAAAAAAGCACAAAACAGTCTCAGTTCTCTGAGTATCAGCTTGTATTTTAAACAGATTTTTTCTGTTTAAAATTATTAATTTTGGGGAAATATTTAAGCAACATAATTTTTTTACGGTTTTGAAGATACCTACAAGAATAATTATCTCATATATTTGTAGCTTCTAGTATCCATAAATAAATACTATATAGATTTACGTTACTTGCAGTCCTTGTCTGTATTTCAAATTTTCTCAAACTGTGAAGGTTGACATAGGTGAACCATAGCTAATTTCTCTAAAAAAATCAAACCATAAAAGGAGACTAAGGTTATAAGTGAGCAATTCTAACTAAACACTTATTAAAAATAGTAAGGTACAAACTGAGTTTTAAATAGCCATCATGACTGTTTCCATTAGATTTTGAAATACGTAGATTAGTCCTTTAGTATGTTGTCTTGTTTTGATGAAACAAAAACTCTAACACACATCATACAAATTATTCCATATTAAAAATTACAAAATATCAGCAGTTCATATTTCTGTCAGGAGTTCTGGGTGAATTGAAGTAGAGAAAGAACACGTATAGAATATGTTTAATGGTATTGATCTAAATATTCCTCAGAATATAAAACAAAATATTAAGACAAACACATAGCAAAGTAAAGCTAGGAAAACACACACTTGGAAAAGACACACTTTGAAGTAAAAAACATTTCTTTTCCTTCCTATTTTCTTTACTTCCTTTCTTCTCTTCCTCTTTCCTTCCTTCTTGCTTTCCTTCCCCCCTTTCCAGGAAAACACTATGAATGTACTATAGGACAATGCCATTCCAAAATTATCATTGTTAGTTTGTGGATTATTGAACCAAGTAACAGGACCTTATTAATTAATTAATATTAATATATTTATTAATATCCAGCCTGACCCACAAATGGAAGTAATTTTGCTTTGTAATGGCCTACATTATTGGTTACATAAATAGCTTCAGAACATCTTTGGTTTCATTCAAACTTCATTTTCTCCTGTTATGTTCTCTCCTGTTTACTTACTATGGTTCCACTGTTATTATACTAATATTATGTTATTAATCATAAAATTCTAAGGGAGTTGGCTTTCAGCGTAACTAATATATGCTTCTGGGAGAGCTAGTAAAATAATAATAGCTAATATTTATTGAGCATTTACTTTATGTTAGACACTGTATCAAGCATGTTAAATGTAATATTTCTTCAACTACTTAAACCAAAGTGCTTAAAAAGAAAAGAAAAAAATGAAAGCAGAAACAATAATTTTTATGTTAATAAAAGAAAATATAGTGGAAGGCTCAGTTTATCTTATTCAGAATTTTTTCTGAGGTGATATTTTTATTTGCTCATACCCTTAGTATCAAGTACTGAACACTTATTTCCTGCTAACGAAACACTACAGATTGAAAATAAGTTCTACACTCAATTTGATAGAAAAATTTCTCTTTGAAAACTGGCCAGCTTTGTTTAATGTCAGTATTTTGTGAAGCCATTCATTTTCAACAGTGACAAGAATTTTAGGAAGAAAATAGCCTCAACAAATAATAAGCTGTTGAATTCACACTCGACAAGCCTACATCTGAGTCTGTTTCAATTTTTTAAAATAAGAAAAAAATAACTTCTTATGATATTTTCAAATTTATGTATGGCAAGATTTTAAGATTTAATTCAGATACTTTTTCATATGGTTATGCTGTTTAGTAGAGGGCTGGATATTGTTGTGTGAGGTGGAGATGACAGAATTTGTTTCCTTGAGGAGAAGGAAGAGTGCATGAGTCTGGGTCAGAAAGCACTGTGGTCTACGTAAGGTTTCACAATTTATACTCTTTGTAAGCTTAGGCAACTTCCTCAAAGCCCTTGAACCTCAGCTTCTACAGTTATAACTGAAATGAAAATAATGTTTCCCCTACACAGTAGGAAAGCACTTTGCACATTTATATCCAGGTAAATATCAGGACTCTCTATTAGCTGTGTAACAAGTAAGTTGTTTAATTGTTTAATAAATAGAGACAATAACAATATATTTGTGTACAACAGGATCATGAACTAGATATTTATTTTGAGAATTATTTCATTTTCGTATCAATTCAAATGGCAATCCTCATTTCATAGGCTTGAATTAGGGCCTGCACACATTTGGCTTCAGAAGCTTTACATGTGATATTGATGTCTAGACTTCAGAGAAAATAAACCCTACCAAAAAGTTCTAACACAAAATGTGGTTTAGTTCACTCCCTGCTTTATGATATTTTATATCTTGTGATTTGTAAAAACTTGGAGAACAAAAAAGCTTTGTTACCATGGGGATATTCTGGGCTTCATTGCATGGTTTCCTTTGTTTTATAGATCAGGTGTATTCACGACCTGTAGTAAGAACCTAGGACTTGCTCCAAGTTACTAACTTTATAACCTTTTTGTTCATTTTAAATTTCTTTCATCTCCCCTTCAAAATAGAAGGTAATAGTTTGATATTATCTAGTCCCTTCAGCTGAGGTATTACATGAAAAGCCTTTAACAGACTTGGATAAACAATAAATGGTAGCTTTAATTATTTGAGATATGCACTAGTCTAGTTACTTGATAAACATGGAATATTTTTGAGACTCATACTTGAAGTGATTACTATATAAAAGAATATAAAAATGAATATTTCTTTGATACTTCCTTTTTTATAAATTTACTCGGTATTTTAAAGTTTATAATTTGATATATACATATTTATATATATTTATATTTATATATATATTCATGCATTGTAAAAAAGATCACCATGATCAAGCTAAATAACTTCGCCATCTGCTCCATATAGTGTGTAAGTTTGTCAATGTGTGTATATTGAGATTTAACATCTACCTTAGAAAATTTCAAATACAGGGCCCCTGGATGGCTCAGTGGGATAAAGCTTTTGCCTTCGGCTCAGGTCATGATCTCAGGGTTCTGGGATCAAGGCCTGCATCAGGCTCTCTGCTCAGCGGGAAGCCTGTTTCCTCAGCTCTCTTTGCCTGCCTCTCTGCCTACGTATGATCTCTCTCTGTCAAATAAATAAATAAAATTTTAAAAAAAGAACATTTCAAATTATGCAATACAGTATTGTAACTATTGTCACCATGCTATACAGTAGATCTCCAGCATGTATAACAAGCAGGTTTCTTTGTTCTAAGCAACAGGTGAATCCTAAGAAAATAAACGGTAGTCTATAGAAGGATAAAGATCAGGGGTAGAAATGCACCAGAAGCAAATGATGTCTAGATATCAGGACAAAATCTGTTCAATATGTAGCCATAATTCATACCAATTTATCACTGATAATTCTGCCAATTTTTAGTGCCAGTAACACAATTGTGAAAAATTAGCAATTTCTCTGAAGAGTCAATAATTTCTCAAATATACAATGATTGCTTATTATTTCCTTTTGTTTCAAAGTCCTAGGTGAAGAAAGTGATTAGGCATCTAGATCCATGGGCTAAGAAAACCATGGATGTAAACAGAGAAGTGATGAAGTGGTTCATAGTTTGAGATCTTGAATATCTTAATATATAGAAGGCAAGAAAGAGGAAAAACCAAAGACAACTGAAGAAGACTGAAAGACTGAAACTTGCAGAGTGTGAGTTCTTATAAGTCAAAAGAAAGAAGAGTACTTCAGGAGAGGGAGCTGAACCACTGTTGCCGATCAAAAGTGCTAAAATCAAGGAAGACTCAGAATTGGCATATTTCAGAATAGTGTAAGTGGGAATGTGGGCACAAAAACCTGATTGCGGTGGATTCAAGAAAAGATGGGATGTGAGGACTGGAAGTAATAAAGGCAGACAAGTCTTTCAAGTAATTTTTCAAGAATTTTTCAATAACATGGGGTGCCTGGGTGGCTCAGTTGGTTAAGCAACTGTCTTCAGCTCAGGTCATGATCTTGGAGTCCTGGGATCAAGTCCCACATCAGGCTCCTTGCTTGGAGGGGGGTGGAAGGGTCCACTTCTCCCTCTGACCTTCCCCTTTATATACTCTCTCTCTCTCTTATTCTCTCTCTCTCTCTCAAATAAATAAAATCTTTTTTAAAAAAGTATTTTCGGGGCGCCTGGGTGGCTCAGTTGGTTAAGCCACTGCCTTCGGCTCAGGTCATGATCCCGGAGACCCGGGATCGAGTCCAACATCGGGCTCCCTACTCGGCAGGAGGCCTGCTTCTCCCTCTCTCACTCCCCCTGCTTGTGTTCCCTCTCTAGCTGTGTTTCTCTCTGTCAAATAAATCAATAAAATCTTTAAAAAAAAAAAGTATTTTCAATAACAGGGAGTAGAGAAATTTAGTAGCATCTGGAAGAGTTACAAAACAGAATAACTGAGTAATTTAAGTAATATTCTTAAGAATCTTAATGATTAAACCTAACACCAAAAATTAATATAATGAGGAGTAAGATACAAAGGTATTTCTTTAAACAAAAAAAAGATTTTATTTATTTATTTGTCAAAGAGCGAGAGAGAGGAGAGAGAGCATACACAAGAAGCAGGAGAAGGGAGCTCCCTGCTGAGCAAGGAGCCTGATGTGGGAGTCAGTCCCAGCATCCTGGGATCATGACCTGAGCTGAAGGCAGATGCTAACTAAGACCCCCAGACATCCCAAAAATACAAAGTTATTAAACACAGGTTGTATTGGCTTGAACCCTCATTGAGACAGGGTCATAGAGTATATTTTCTGGGGCGCCTGGGTGGTTCAGTTGGTTAAGCAACTGCCTTCGGCTCAGGTCATGATCCCGGAGACCCGGGATTGAGTCCCACATAGGGCTCCCTGCCTGGCAGGAAACCTACTTCTCCCTCTCTCATTCTCTCACCCCCTGCTTGTATTCCCTCTCTGGCTGTGTTTCTCTCTGTCAAATAAATAAAATCTTAAAAAAGAAAAAAAGTATATTTCCCTAGTTTCCATTGAATCATTTTACTTTCTAGTTTACCTCTAATTTGTATTGTCTGGAAAAAGATTATACATTTTAGATCTTTTTATATCATGTTTTAATTATTACTGTGCAAGACAACCAAATAAAGCTTTTCACCATTGGAGTAACTACATATAAGATAAGGTAGCAAATATTAAGAGGGCATCATTGCTCTGTGAGAGTTAGAGTCCTTACTGATTCAGTGATCCATTCTGCAACTCATGTGCCAGGGAGCTTATGCGGGATTAACTCAGTGGCTGTTAAACACAGGGATGCTCAAACTCTACTGATCTATTTCAGCCTGTCCTTGAAATCAGGGTGACATTCATTCAGGCTTGTATGAAAGCCATTGATTGCTTCCTCCTCCAAAAGGACAAGGTATTTTGTTTGTGTGTTTGGGTCTTTGGTTGGCTGATTTTGCTTCCTTTAACACATTAGGGATTGATTTGGTTGGTTATTTTCCTATTACTAGTTATATCTATTTATTATACACAAAATATATTCCCACAATGTGGGCCAGATGCCATAAAAAAAAAATTCTTCTCCTGTCACGTGGTTAATCAACGTCTCTGTTGTAGAGAATTATTACTATAGGAATGAAATCTTAAAATATCCTTATCCTTATCTAAGCAATAAAAATGAGCACTTTAAGCATCTCTGTGTTCATACAACTTGACATTTTAATCATTAGCAAAAGAGAATTAATCTCAGCTTCACATCAAAAAGCAATGTTTGCTTCTGAGTTAATACACAATACAGTCACCCAACAGAGATCACAGAAGCTAATGTTTGTGGTATCTTAAGGGAAGGCAAACAATGTTTGATTTGATCTGGCATGCAACTGACAGTATCTTATTGCATTTTAAGCATTTTTTATTTCCATTTTTTCCATAGATGAAATAATTCCACTCCCTTTTTGCCTCACTGGGTTTGGGGAAGATAATATTTTCTCTCATTTATAGATATGATTCATTTTTTGTTTCTCTGTGGGATTTCATAGAACTAGAGTATCTTTTGGTAGAACATGGGTAAACCATGAGCACTCAGGAAAAAAAAAAATGTTCTCCCACAGCATTCTACGACTCTCCACAACTCTTTCTTGGGTTCGTCTCCTGCTTACCCTTCTGAACCTGCTCACTCTTTTTTGTATCCTCAATTTTAAAGATTTTAATTCATATTGAATCCATACCATTGGCTATCCTCACTCAGAAACTATCATTTGACTCTCTGCACTATTATCTCTTAGTTCTTAATTTTGCTGTTCTGAGGGATGCTGTTCACCATGATGCAGAGAAAAGCCCATCCTGATCCTGGCACAATTCATGGCTTCTCAGATCTCAGTTCAGGTCTGGATATATATATATATATATATATATATATATATATATATATATATATATATCCATTTAGTAAAAATTCATTCTGATTGTGAGCTCTTTTTTTAAAAGATTTTATTTACTTATTTGACAGAGAGAGAGAGAGATCACAAGTAGGCAGAGAGGCAGGCAGAGAGAGAGGAGGAAGCAGGCTCCCTGCCGAGCAGAGAGCTCGATGTGGGACTCAATCCCAGGACCCAGAGATCATGACCTGAGCCTAAGGCAGAGGCTCAACCCTCTGAGCCACCCAGGCGCCCCTGATTGTGAGCTTTTTATTTTCTTCATTTTATATAAAATTAGAAATATGCAATAAGTTAGGAAAATTAGTTAATATCTGCAAACTGTTTTGTATTAAACTTTTTGTGTGCATGTCCCAAATGGTATAAGGAAGAAAAATATTATCCCGATTTTTATTACTTCATTTTCCCATGTGTTTTGGAACACTTCTAACAATTCACAGGAAATTTCTCAGACTATATTCTTCTTATCACCATTTTTATCTGCTAATAAACACGATAAGAAAATAAAAATATTTAGGCCATAGCCTGGAAATACACATTCACTGAGTTTGTAATTCTGTGGTGCAGTGATTGTAATCAAAAGTTCTACGAGGGTCAGGAGATAGCAGTGTAAAATAAAATCTGTGCAGTTTAGATACTCATCAAAGGAATACCACTTAAGGCAGAAAATTGCCACTGAGGGGCGCCTGGGTGGCTCAGTTGATTAAGCAACTGCCTTCGGCTCAGGTCATGATCCTGGAGACCTGGGATTGAGCCCCGCATCGGGCTCCCTGCTCAGAGGGAAGCCTGCTTCTTCCTCTCTCAGTTCCTCTGCTTGTGTTCCCTCTCTAGCTGTGTTCCTCTCTGTCAAATAAACAAATAAAATATTAAAAAAAAAGAGAAAATTGCCATTGAATCAACAGTTTATTTCTTAAATTATACTATGTATTGTACAATGCAGATCTCCTATTTATTATTCTGTCATTTGGTTACAGTACTTCCTTTGACCTGCAAGACTCAATTCATCTCTTCTTTCTCAGACTTACTGCAACTTACAAGAGAAATGTTACAATCATATATTATTAAAATATACATTGGATCCTATGGGTTCAAAAATAACTTCTGCTTAGCACCTAAAATTGATATTTTATGGAATGCATATAAATTTAATGTAAAATATTTATCTTCCACTAATTTCCCAAATGTAGCAAGAGTTAAACTGAACTTAGGACATCATTTGCACATTAATTCTGCATTGATAAGAAGGTGGTGATTGTCATCCTGGATCAGAATCATGGTGAATTAAGAGACAGATCCTCTTTACATAATCAAGTTTTCATTCAGCAAATATTTCTTGGCACTTGCCAAAATCCAGGATCTGATTTAAATGATAAGAAAATAGCAGTGAACAAAATAAAGAGGATCTGAATTCAGGATACTTAAACTCTACACCAATTTTGAAGTTAAATACGTGTCAGGTTGTTTTTATGATTGTCATTCACATACATATGCATGTTAGACATATGTAATTAAATATAATTAAATAACTACTAGTAATCTTATAGGAAATAGTGGCTATTATTGTAATAGTTGTTAGCTTAATATAATAGATGCTATAAATTAATTGTCATTGTACAGGTAAATCCTTGAATTGGTTTGTTTTAAACTTGCATTGTTGAAGTTATATTGAGTTTCCTACTGTTGAAATGTAACTATTTAGTGACCATCTATCAATACACACAATACTCATACCAAGGACCATTTCATGTTTAACTGTTTCTCGAGACACCAAGCATCTCATAATTATCCCTTTATAACTGTTGCTTTTCAAATTGAACATACCATTGATATTTTGAGTTAAGCCATACATTAAACATATTTTAAGAGAAAACTCTTCTACGTTCCCATGTAACTTGCCTGAGTTGTGGCCTATAGTTGTGAAAACTTTATTTTATATACGTATACTGTTACAAAATGCTACATCTAAGTTAGATGTATGGATACTATTTCCTATGGTTTTCTGAACAATTAGTATGTTCTATTTCATGATGCAGTACGAGCCCTCACTCCTCTATGACTTTGCCCATGGTACTTTTTCTGTCAAAAATGGTCTTAAAAATATACAATAAAATAACATTATTCTTTTTACCTTTTGCTAATTTTCTTCATCTTTCAAGATTCAATTCAGTGATTATCTCTTAAAATAGATAACAATTTTTGATTTCTCTATCTCTATTTTTGTGCAAAACACATTAAACTTTCATTACTTTATTTTATAATGAATTTTGTTATCCCAGTGATACAGATGAGACATAAAAGCTCATAGGAATTTTTTAACTCCCCCAAAGGCAAACAGGTGGTTAAGCTGGAAATTGACATCAGGCCATCTGACTACAAAGTGAGTATGCATAATTTCCTGCATGCATATTTAATTCTAATTTTTGAATTATCCTTTTTTGTGTGTGTGGTCATATCCCCCACTAAACTATAAGCTTCTGGAGGGTCAGAACTACTCATTTTTTTTCATCATTTTTCTTCTGATGTCTCTTTATCAGTTGATATTCCATAAATGTGAATAGATAAATAGATATGTTAGTGACTCAATTTGTTTTGCATTCCATGGAAGTACATATTATTTTAAACAAATTTTGTTGAAAACTTGTTACTTATATAAAACTAAAATTGACTTTCTCTTAGTGTTCCGTTTTCCCTTAGTTAAATCTCTTGGTGGTCCTTAGTATATTCCTTTCCAATGTTTAAAACCAACTCTTATTACAAAGCAAATATTCCCATTTCCTTTGTTACTATTCATATGCAATAACTTTACTGTATGGTCCTTGCCAGACTCCTTTATTAAAATTGGATTCAATTCAGTGTAATCCAAAAATTAATGATCAAAAACTCATTTTTTCTCTACCTGATTGTGAATAGTTGATTCCCATATAATGGGACTAAACTGGTCTAATTTGGAAGAAGCAGTGATATTACTCGTATTCTTGAGGTTCTGATTTCACTATGCTATCTAAATGTTAGATTTTCTTTTCTCTCATCTTGTCTCAGTTTTCCTTTCCTCTTTTTTGTTCTCATTGCCTTTTTCCTCCTCCTCTGCCTCCTCTTCCTCCTCCTCATTTTCTTTTTTAAGTCTGTTCTCATTTCTTTGAGAATTAATTAGTTAATATTAACCTTAAAAAATTAAAATGTTGAAAATTAAGAAATTATATTGATCATATACTAAATAAAATGCAGTTATGCAGGTGTTTGATTGAGATACCAAAAAGATATCACAAAAGTATACCTATTTAATAGGTATTAAATGCCTATTTAATATGTCCCAGTATTTTGCCTCACAGTGATTTCAGTTTATATGAAGACATTCCACACATCCACCTGAAACTATAATACAAGTAAAATTCAATACTGAAACAACTGCCTGAGTAATATTGTAGATCATCATTTTATCATGATTAACAGTACAATTCCAGCTAAAGATAATATGGTTTTGAGTCCCAATATTGATACGATTTCTGAGGCCTAAAGTAGTAACAATAAATGATAATGGTTTATCTTTTTCTATAGTTCATATATTGCATGAAGGTCAGATAGAAGAGTTTGAGTCATGTAAAAAGCTTCAGCAGAAAATTGGTAGGGCATCAAGCTGGAAAATCTCTGTCACTGAATATAGTTTGATAGCATGTATGTGTAATGCAATAGTCAGATAAAAACATTAATCAGCCCTTTTAATTACTTTAACTGTAATGAGTAAGAGCAAAAAATTTACAAAGTGTACTGACATATGGAGGGATGCTGAATGAATCAATACTTTTTTAGGAGGATATGAAGAGAAATCCATCTCTAACTTACAAATTGAAGGATGAGGATTAGCATGTTGATGGTTGAGAGAGGCAGAAGACACTGTTCCTGGCATGATGCACAGTAGGCAAGAAGACCTAAGAGCACAGTTAGTAGCTGAACTCCAAGTATGACTGCAGTACAAAGTCAAACCAAAAGTAGAATTGGAGGGGTTAGAGTCAGCAAGGTGCTAACTGACCAACTACTTTATAGAGGCCAAATAAACTTTTTGTTTTTGTTGTTGTTTTTTAAGTTGATTTGTTTTCTTTCTTGTTTCTTTTGTTTGATTGCTTTGTTCTTTTTGTTTTGTTTGTTTATTGTTGTTTTTAGTAAGATGAACATATTCCTAGTGGTGCAGAATGTGGTTTAGAAAGGACAGGAGGGTTTTGCTTGAGTATCCGTGGTATGATGATCTAAATTAGACTGAAGTAAGTCTAACATGGATGAAAGTGATGGATTTGAGACCCCGCGAAGGATTAATCAGGGAAGGATTTATTTAAAAATTTCTATTCCTCTTTATTTAGATGAAACAATGAATTTTGGTTTTATTTATTAATTCATTTGCTTTTTTATTTGATTGTAACTTGCTCTGCTTCAAAGGGTGCTAAATATAAAGGGCATCTAATGTTACACATTTATCAGCCATGGGGGTAAAGTTAGTGAAAGAAAGAAGTAATTACAAGTAATATTTTGACCTTAGTTACTATTACATTAATAGAAATAGAGAAGTTCGAATGAGGGAAAGATGATGAATAAGATATGCTGCCACTAAGATAACAGCAAAGAATCCCAGTGATCATAATAAGCTGGCACTTGGAAATAATGACCAGGGAAAAGATACACATTTTAATGACCAACATATCTATATTTAATATATAATGTACTTAAAGAAGTAAATTTGAAGCCACTAAAGTGGATAAGTTTCTCAAGTATTTAGAGAAGGCAGAACTGACTAAAAGCTAAATATTGTGAGGGATGCCTGGGTGGCTCAGTTGGTTGAGCGACTGCCTTCGGCCCGGGTCAAGATCCCAGAGACCTGGGATCGAGTCCCACATCGGGCTCCCTGCTCTGCGGGAAGACTGCTTCTCCCTCTCTCACTCCCCCTGCTTGTGTTCCCTCTCTGGCTGTGTTTCTCTCTGTCAAATAAATAAAATCTTTAAAAAAAAAAAAAGCTAAATATTGTGAATATAAACATTTCTGATTTAAAAATTTTCTCCCAAAGTTCTCAGTTTTATCAAAGATAAGAATTACAATGCTTTTTGGTCATTTCTATTTTATTTTTTACTGTCCATTGCATCCCTGGAAGGTTAAAATATATTTGTGTCTTTCAAAAATCATGTATCTTTCATAAAAATGCAAACTTTGTCAAAGCAATAAAGAATCTCTACATTTCAAATAAAATAATATTTCATATCTTTCAGAATTATATACTTAAAAATACTGTAATTTTAAGAAATTACAAAAGACTTTTATTTAATTCATTGTGTGTGTGCATGCATGTATGTATATGTGTGTATAGCTTCATAAGCTCATTTCTTCTAACCACAAATATTTAATTTGGCTACCTTATGTGTTGGTTTATACTTCTAGGTGACTAACATGAACTGTAGAACTGAATTATAGATGATGCCGAGAATATATTTTTTAAAGAACCTCAAAATGTATATCAGAAATACTAGATACAATAATATTTACTTCGAAGAGCTGATCAAAATGTTTTGTTATATATAAGTAAAACTGCTTTATATGTATCTATTCCTGAAATGTGAACACTTATAAATATTTAACAGCTCATTTTAAAGAGATATCATTCTCCTTCTATATGTGTTATATCTTGTCTTAGAGTCCACATTGAGAGATGTTATTTCTTCAATTGTATCCACTTCTAGGTGGAAAATGATTTTATCGATTCAAACACACAGAAGCACATTTGCAGAAAGTAAGTTATCCATGTATGCCAATCGACAAAATGAAATATCAACTTTGGCTAAGATTGGAGAAAAGGGACAGGCATAAAACTTTGAGTAAGAACATGTCCCTCCCTGATTCTGATTGCTCTCCAATGCACCAAAGTTAGACAGAACTTCACCTCTATTCAATAACACCTTTTATCAATTTCTTGCAGATGATGATGTTGTCTGTTGGTAGAATTGGTTTCCTTTATCTGATGGGTATCTCATTCTTCAACTGCTGTTTACCTAAAAGGTTCCTTCGCACTTGTGGAACCTCAACTCTGGCTTTGTTGGGCTTTCTCTTGCAAATTGCAATAGCAAAACTTGCTTATTTTGCACCATTGTATCATACTTAGAGAACTCCTTGGCAAATCATTCATTCCATCATTTTGTTTTCCCAGATGGAAAAATAAGATCACCAATTTTGCTGACTCAGAATGAAACTCACATTTTCCAATTTGAGACACTGAGTGTGTCATTCTTCTTGAATCTATCTTCATTTTTTTCTTTCAGCAAATATTCACTGAGAGCCTTCTACCTGTCAGAAGTATCATACCATTGAAGAAACTGTAGTGAAAAAGAAAGATTATAATCCCATCCTCAAGGAGTTTGCATTCTATTAAGGAAGGTAAATATTAAGTAAGACAGATCTTGTTCTGATCTCATGGAATTTATATTCTGCCAGAGAAAAACTCATTAAAAGGCACTTTATGTGGTTTAGTATTTAAACATAAGTTTTATACTGAGAGCTATGGGAACTCATATCAGAGGTATCTGATTTAATCCAGGGTCAGATTTTATCTTATATGGGGTTATGTTATATAGGGAATACATGGCAAGTCAAAAAAGTTTGCTGTATATTGTTTTATTTAAAATATCATTATTGATTGAATATTTAAAAGCTAAGTAGTTTCAAATTTCACAGAAGTAAGCCATCAGGGGCAGGTGTCAGGAGATAGAAGACGGAAGATAAAATACATCCAAACATTACATCAGGACCATAGCAAAATTGTCCAGAGAAGGATTTGGATCATTATCTTAAGAACAATGAGAAGTCTTGAAGATTTTTTTCTTTTTTTTTAAAGAATTTTTATTTATTTATTTGACACAGAGAGAGAGAGCGCAAGCAGGTGGAGTAGCAAGGAAAGGGAGAAGCAGGCTCCCTAGCTGAGCAAGGAGGTTGATGTAAAGCTCAGTCTCAGGTCTCTGGAATCATCATGTCCTGAGCCGAAGGCAGTCGCTTAACCAGCTGAGCCTCCCAAGTGTCCCTTGAAGGGTTTTAAGTAGGGTAGAGATTTGTGTTTTCTAAAAATTAACTTGTAGGTTATAAGAGAAAGCGTTTGCAAGGAGCACAAGTAGATAGTGGAGACTGGTTAGAAAATGATTTCACTATTCTAGATGACAGTGGATGATGCCCATTCTTAGGAAAAAAACGGTTTAAAAAAATAATTTAAGGGATCAAATGTTCTGAGACATTCCATTGGTTTACTCTAAATGATCTGTTAAAGTCATTGTCAGATTTCCACATTTCCACACTTGGAAGATATATATGTTAAATGTCTGGGGCTGAGATTCCTCTACACACATATACTAGGTAGCATTAGTGGAGGCTGGCTATTTTATTCAGTCTTTTAACATCTTGCCCTCAAAATTCAAATGCAGCTACATATTATTAACATTTAAATTTAGTACTACCATTTCTACATTCTAAGATGGACTGTGTAATTGTTTTAGCCTTTATTTATTTATTTATTTATTTATTTATTTATTTATTTATTTATAAATATTTTATTTATATATTTGAGAGAGAGAGAGCAAGCACCAGTAGGGGAAGGGAGAGGGAGAAGCAGACTTCCTTCTGAGCAGGGACTCTGATATGGGACTTGATCCCAGGACCCTGAGCTGACATCAGACACTTAAATGACTGAACCACCCACTTGCCCAACCATTATTTATTTTTATTAAAGATAGAGATAATAACATGTTCATATGGGATATATGTTAAAGAAGTTTAGGGAATGTTATATAGTGTCACTTTATTAACATCACATTTTCCTAAGGATCCTTTTGTCTTCTTGTCCTTTCTCTACCTCTTGCCACAGGCCCACATTCTAGCACTGCTGTTGTTATTTTTTTTTTCCTCCTGAATCTCTAATATTAATTGACTAGCATGGATGTACAATCATTTTTACATGTCAGAAACCTAGAAACCATGTTTTCTGTCACAGCTACTTATAATCTGTCATCACATTCTGTCCATTTTATACTCCAAATAAGTTTTCAGAACTAATTCCCTAAATCTCATCTGCCCTCATCTTGTATAATAAAAATTTACTTTATGTCTTTACAATAGAATTAACCTCCTAACATTCTCCTCCACAAAATTGTTATTTGTATAACCAAAACAATCATTCCAAATACAATGCTATTTGTATCAGTCCCAATTTCCTGCTCTATTACACTCATCCATATTTACAACAGTTGGTGTGTTTTTTCTTTTCTTTTCTTATTTTCTTTTCTTTCTTCTTTTGATTTTGGTATGAACAGGAAGATGTAAATATTGCCCAAAGACTGTGCAGGTGTGTCCCTTACTTCACTTCTTGTTTAACAGTGACACTAGCCTTCTACCACTTTCTTGGATGTGCCTTGCCCTCTCCTTGGATGTGCCTTGCCCTCTCCTGTCCCCTCTGCCTTGTGAGTGTTCTTTTCCTCTATACCTAATGCATCCATTGAATTTTTTTTGTGCTTTATATTTCAACTCAAATGTCACTTTCTCTACCAAATTGCCTATTCATCAATTAGGTGAACTTTGGTGAATCTCATATCACAGGTAATTTTCTTTTATAGAACTCATCATAGTTTTTATTTTGTTATTTGATTTATATTTTATTTGCTGAAGGACATAAGTTTTCTGAAACAGAACCAATAATAAGCAGCTTTTGTTCCTTTTTAAGTCTTTTGTACTTAGCAAATGGGTGTTCAATAAACATATATATATTGAATGAATAAATCAACCTCAGGTAGATGTGGAATTGAATTTTCCATACAAGAAAAGCTAAAATCTGTTAATTATTGTGTTTGAATAACAATCAATTAAACAGTTGTAAGAATCTGTTCTTCAATGTTCTTGCCCCTATTTATTTGTATACATATTCTCTTGCATATTTGATTTCCCCAAAATATTGTTGACTCACTGGATTTTCAATCCCACAAAATATTTTGACTTGTTGAATCCTAAAGGATTTCCGAAAGAAAAAAAAATCAGAATTTTTTTTCAAAATTTTTAATTTAAAAATTAAAAAAGTAAAAGAAACTGGAATGGGACAAGCTTGTTGAGATCTAAGATCATGATAGATACAGAGTCAATTATAAATCTGTGATCAATCTACTGCCTCCCTTTTCATCAAGCTGCAAAATCCCTTCTGGATAGGTAATGTATATTTAGATTTAGATTGGCTTACAGACCTCAGGGCTGGGGTTGTATGACTCATGGTGTGTAGTCAGTCAACTGACTTTGCCATGGAAATGACAGTCCAATAGAGTTAAAGAACCAATATCTTGGGACAACATTATTTAATGAAAACCATTGCTAAAATTTGTTTTTATTTTGCACTTGAAAAGCCTTATAACTCTCTTTTAACTGTATTACCAGATTTTAAAAGCTGTCAGATTTTTCAAGTAAATATGGTTTGCATCCTACTTTTCACTATAATTCTAATACATAAGGTGAGAAAAGAAAAGAGAGAGAGAGAGATTGTATTGTGCTAACTTCCCATCCCAGGATGGAGCACATTTATCAATTCTCATATGCCCATCATAAAACATAGATGGTATAAAAGAAAAAAAAGGTTCTGAACGTGAGTTCCTATGGGATATGACCCAATTTAAGTTTGCCAACACTATATATTTATACCAGTTAAGTGAGTAGAGAAGTAAGGGCAAAGAGGAGAACTATGAAAGAGACCGGTTATTTTAAGCCTATTAGAAAGAACAGGAATACAAATTTGTAATATACTTTCCAAAATCCCTTAGCTATGCAACCAAGACTTTCTCTTTAATTTAATAAGAGAAATGGTCATCTTATTCTGTGTAGGGTCACCTGAGTTTCCTCATAATATACAAGCCATTGTAAATAAAACAAAAAAAAAAAAGAAGAAGAAAGCACAGTGTGCGCTGGGCATGTGATGAATCAGTTTTTGACCCTCTCTCTCCCAGCCAAGGAGTGACATGAAACTTAATCAACTGCTGAAATGGCAGACAATGCAAAATGTAATTTGAAAAAGAGGGGATGTGTTTTCCGAGGGTGAAAAAGTCAACTCTGAAGGAGAAAGAAAATGAAAACACATTTCTAGGAGACATCAAAGTCCATCTTACCTCTGCACTTTTATTTTTATAAGATGACTTTTTGATTACTCTTTTTCCTATTTCTGACACAATGCAATGAGAGAGATTCTCCAAATTCAGCATATTATCATGACGGCCCAGCTAATGGGCATTAGTCAGATTGCTCACATGGTTCAGTTAAAGACACCTTCGCAGTCAGAGGTGTCTGCATGGCTCAGTCTGTTGAGCATCTGACTCCTGATTTCAGCTCAGGTCAGGATCTCAGGGTTTTGAGATGGAATCCTCCCCCCACCTCAAACAACAGGCTCCCCACCCAGCAGGGAGTCTGCTTGTCCCTCTCTCTCTCTGCTCTGTTCTCACCAACCCCCCAACCCCACAAACCCTCACCTCACTGCCCTCCCTGCTACCTCTTTCTTATAAGTAAGTAACTAACTAAATAAATAAAATTTTGGGAAAAAAGTTACCTACTGGGTCTAATTGAAGTTCTCGATGAATGACCTCAAGGTAATCTAGATTCTAACTAGGTTTTTTGAGGGAGAATTAACACACACACACACACAATACATAAAACTATTTTCATGCCTTATATATTTAATTTCAAATATATTAAACTATTTTTTAATTGCCAAATCACACTGGCAAACTCTGTTTTACTCTCTAGGATATAGAATCTAGTGATTCTAATATCCAATTTTAGTAAGGCTATGAAAATCATTGAGCAGATGTACTGAAAAGAAGAATTATGTTTCCTTATTAGAGCCGATTAGTATAATAAGGTACATCCCGGTTACATTATGGACATTTTCTTCTGATTATTTTTCCTCAGAATTTGCTGTACTGTTTAGAATATAAAGTAGTTCCCAGTGGCATAACTTTAACAACTTATTTCTTAATTATAGCAAATGAGACTTAATTTTTATGCTTATTCAACTATAAGGATTTACTGAGGATCCCTGTTTTTGGAAACTCTTACCTAGTTTTAATGTTCATCTTGAGCTGTTGTAAGTAATGCAGAACTCAGTGTGTAAGCTTCCAAAATTTTTCAGAGCATTCATAGTTTTGAGTATTTTTCTGATGTCCTTAATAGCCAAGTGATTAAAAGAATGCATCTGTCTTAAATATGCTCTGATGCCACTTTGGGATAGAGAATGGAGGGTAAGTGAAGTGTAATGAAAATATTTTTTAAAAATGTCTTATTTATTTATTTGACAGAGAGAGAGAGATCACAAGCAGGCAGAGAGGCAGTCAGAAAAAGAGGAGGAAGCAGGCTGACTGCTGAGCAGAGAGCCCAATGTGGGCCTCAATCCCAGGACCCTGAGATCATGACCTGAGCTGAAGGCAGAGGCTTTAATGCACTGAGCCACCCAAGCGCAGAAAATAAAATTTAATATATTTCAATTTATCATTTTTATATTGTATTATATGAGACTTCAGAGGAGGTTTTTTCCCTTTTATTTCATATAGTTTAAAAATATTTGACACCATAAATATACATAAGTGGTTTTACATGAAATTTTTTTTTTTACATGAAATTTTTTTAAGATTTTATTTATTTATTTGACAGAGAGATCACAAGTAGGCAGAGAGGCAGACAGAGAAAGAAGGAGAAGCAGGTTCCCTGCTGAGCAGAGAGCCCATCTCAGGCCTTGATCCCAGTACCCTGAGATCATGACCTGAGCTGAAGGCAGAGGCTTTAACCCACTGAGCCACCCAGGCGCCCTACATGAATATTTTGATCATCACAGGAAGCCTACAGTTCCTGATTCTTGATCTCAAATACTGATAGGAAATAAGTCTTCTGATGATCGATCCCCCTAATTCGTTCTGGAAATTCCTGAGAGGTTTCCACATAGGTGATAACATACAACTAATACATATAATTAATGTCCAATGGTTTACATTGTCTATCATTTCTTTCACCTTATTTTGTTTCTCCTTATGTGGTGACAGCTGAGAATTATTTTCTACCTTCACTGTCTTTGTACAACACTATTTCCTATAGCAATGACACGTGATCACCTTTTAGGTGTCAAGTGCCTCAATGTATTTTATTCGTCTTGTGTTCCCATTGCATGAGAGAAAGTAGTTCACAAATTCTTTGCAAGACTTTTCCTAAATATGACAAACATGTGGCAGTGTGGGGTAGATCAAATGTAGGTTTAAGTTTGAATGCCCAGTTTAAGGATGCAAAAAAGTATTGTGGGAAGCAACTCAACTCTGTCTGCCTGGAGTCCTGGTTATAATTCCTAACTCTGTACAGGTTTATTTTACCCAAAACTGTTGCCATGATTTCCCCTAATCCATTCCTTTTTAGAAATCCACATTCTCGGGGCGCCTGGGTGGCTCAGTTGGTTAAGCGACTGCCTTCAGCTCAGGTCATGATCCCGGAGAACTGGGATCGAGTCCCACATAGGGCTCCCTGCTTGGCGGGAAGCCTGCTTCTCCCTCTCTCACTCCCCCTGCTTGTGTTCCCCCTCTGGCTGTGTTTCTCTCTGTCAAATAAATAAAATCTTAAAAAAAAAAAAAAAGAAATCCACATTCTCTCTTCTTCTTTCTGTTATTATTATTTTTTTTCTGAAGCCCAAATGCTATATTGTCTCCCCCTCCTTCTCCAATATTCTTCAAGATAGAAAGAAGCTTCTAATCTTGGGTACTTCCTTTTTGTGACTCATTCTATTGAAATACAATTATACCCATTCCAGTACTCTGGAAAGGGATTAGGATGAGGCAAGAAAGGCTCTCAAGGCAGAACACTTAGACTCACTTGCAGGGTCTTGTATTTAAATAACCCTGAAAATGAGTGTCTCCTTAAATTATGTCACAGTTACCTTATATTTCACTCATCCTCATGCTAGGCCAAGCCCTGATTTTACATATTATCATATTATCTAAAATACATAATATTTTTCATATTACTACAACTATAGAGTTGAGTAATTTCCAGAGACTGTATGGCCTGCAAATCCTAAAATATTTCTGATTTTATCATTCATATATTTTTTTTCCCAATCTCTAACTTAGATGGGTTCTTGTTGGAGACCAAATGAACCATAAATTTTTGGAAGTGTGGACAAAAGATGGACTGTCATTAGTGATTATCTCTGTTTGCAATTTCTGAGTACTTTGAATGATAGCCAATGGAATAAAAACTGGCCATAAAGAGACCTAGTAACATAAGCTTAGTTAGCAGAGGGAGAAAAGATTCTGAGGGTTGAGACTGATGTTCAGTCTGCTCCCTTCCCTCCTTTCCTCCCTTCCCTCCCTCCTTCCTTCCTTCCTCCTTCCTTCCTTCTTCCTTCCTTCCTCTCTTTCCTCTGTTTCCTCTCTTTCCTCCTTTTCTTTCCTTCCTTTCCTCTCTCCTTCTCTCCCTCCCTTCCTTCCTCCCTCTATCCCTCCATCCATCCTTTCCTTCCTTCCTTCCTTCCTTCCTTCCTTCCTTCCTTCCTTCCTTCCTTCCTTCCTTCTTGCACTAGTAAAGACTATAGGCTCAGGAGTCATACCACCTGGGTTCAAATTCTGTCACTCCTGCTTTGGAAGGATATGACCTGAGGTAAGCTGCTTCACCTTTCTGAGGCTCAGCTTCTCTATCTCTAAAAGTGGGAAGGAAGTGAAAATAGAGGTTCTTACCTCAAGGGTGTGAATTTGAAGTAACCAGATAATCCATCAAAAGAACGGAAAACTGTGCTCGGCACATGATAAGAAAGCAAGATCTTGATATGTATGTTTTCTGAGGCTATGAGGGTAGAGCGACTACCAGTAAACACTGAAGCATCAATTTTTACTACATTTTGTAATACAGTAGAGAAATATATGACTGTATATGTATATTATCATGCTTTCTGTAGTATCAAAAATGTTATTTAAGGGGCGCCTGGGTGGCTCAGTTGGCTAAGCGACTGCCTTCGGCTCAGGTCATGATACCAGAGACTGGGATCGAGTCTCACATCCAACTCCCTGCTCAGCAGGAGGCCTGCTTCTCCCTCTCTCACTCCCCCTGCTTGTGTTCCCTCTCTGGCTGTGTTTCTCTCTGTCAAATAAATAAAACCTTTAAAAAAAATGCGATTTAAAAAAAAGAGTACCACCTGTTTTCCATAATTAATAGTGTTGCTTTGATACCATGATGAGTCAGGAATGAGGGATTCAATATATTTTGAGGTTTTACTGAGAGAAAGATGAGTCTTAACAGTGTTTGGGGTGGGATGACATACCAATGAGATGTGAGTTAACTAAGTTCATCATGCCTCATTCCTCTCAAACATTATGGGAACCAGTGCCTTTCTGGTTACAAACAGTGATATGTCATTCTCTAGAGGATGATAATAAAAGGCATTGAGAGATTCATGGATATAATGTTGTAAGAATTTAGATAAGGAAAAGGTGGCTTCCAGATGCATATTAGGACATCAGGAAAGACAGAATGACTATATATTTAATCAAGGCTTAGAAGGATCTATAACTTATACATCAAACTGGTCCAAACACTTGAAGTGAATCAGAGAAATCTTGCGAATTCCACAAGGGACATGATTTAGGACATCAAATGGGCTGATATGAGTCCATTACATGAAGTCACTAACGCCCAATATTTTATCAATAAGACCACATGATAAGGGGTGCCTGATGGCTCAGTTGTTAAGTGTCTGCCTTGGTTCAGGTCATGATCCCGGAGTCCTGGGATCCAGCTCTGCATCAGGCTCCCTGCTCCGTGGCAAGCCTGCTTGTCCCTCTCTCACTCCCTCTGTTTGTGATTCCCTCTCTAGCTGTGTTTCTCTCTGTCAAATAAATAAAAGCATAAAAAAAAAAAAAAAGGACCACGTGATTAAACAAATGACTCAATAAATGTCTCTGTGCAATGTTCTGGCTATTTCTGTTTGCCCTGATTTGATTGACATTAAAATAACATCCTCTGTTCACTGGATTCTAGCTTTATCCTCACTGCTTTATACTGTCCTGTTAATCTCCTAAACTTATTTCATTATTCATATGACTAAAGAGTCAAGCATATGCTCTGCTCTTAAAGTCTAATTACATTTTAATACTTCTGTTGGGATTTTTCCATTTTTCTCTGTCACAATTAACTGATGTTTCCTTGAAGCAGGGTTCAGAAAGATGTTTCTAGTTTAAGGTGTGAAGGCAGTTTATAAAGCACACCATGAATTTCAAGTGGCTATCTGAGTGAACATGATATCTGTTACATGAATAAAAATAGTTAAATGTTATAGCATGATTTTATTTTCTTCATAAAATCTCCATTTTCTTCGTAAAGTAATGGGTTGTATAATTTTGTGCTCTAGCTATTTGGAGGAAGGTGTTAAAGTCAACTGAAAACATATTCAGTTTGGAATTAGCAAGATATTCTTATTATCACTGAAAGTATTTAAATCAATAACAACAGTAATATCTTACATAAACTTGAAGGCTTACAACATGGCAGGTAGTTTTCAAAATAATTTGCACATATTGAGTCAATCATCCAAACAACTCCTGTGCTTGGTGCCCTATCATTCTCCATTGTGCAGTGCCTTAAACATGGATAGTTCCAGAAGCTTTTCCACAGTCCTGAAGCGAGTACATTATAGTGATGGAATTGACCTACCTTGTAGACTCAGGACCATGACCTTATTCACAGCTAACCTCACAATAAAATATATTTAAAAAGTTATAAAATTTTCCCTGGCCTGTACTTGGAAAGATATATACTGTTTTCCTTGAATAATATACTCTAATTTTATTCTGGAACAACTGGTTTAAAAACAGAACAACAACAACAACAAAACGAATCCATCTTTGCCACCTGGGCCAGTAGGCTAAAGGAATTGCTGCCCTCTGTTTTATTTCTGTCCATGTCAGCACTTATTATCTCCAGGGCATGCTGTTGGTCTTAATCATAAATTGAAAATGAGAAGCAGAATAATTAAAGACCAAACTTTAATTACAAGCAAGATCTAAAGGGAGCAAAACTAACATTGAGTATAGGCCTTCGGTTTCCTATTACTGCATTTAGGATTAGCTATAAACAGCCTTGTTATACCCAATTAAATTGTTCATCAGAAGGGTTTCTCTTATTAGCACAGACTGAGTGACTTGACTTTTAGAACAATGTTGCTTGTTATGCACAAGCATTTTCCAACATTGACTTTGTCTTCTAAAATTTTCCTTTCCTTTTTTTTCCTTTTGTTTCTTTTTAAATACCACAGTACTTTCTTTCTTGAAAGATGTTGTTTGGCATATCGGAGGTTTTGACGATATTCTTAGAAAAGTCCTCTATTCCAAGGAGAAGTAAAGGTATTTCAAAACATTTAAAAATACATAAAAGTGGAATTTCCGAGATAATAACACATAGTTTGGTTTAAGGTGTAATAAAATACAAGCACAAAGATGCTCAAGAAATATATAATTCCCAGTCAGATGAAACTGTTATGTTTAGAATATATTGCTTTGCATTAACCCCAACACTGGCAAATTTTATCAAGTTCAATGAATATTTGAGAGTAACATACTGCCAAATCAACACTGTCTCTGCTATATACTTTTTTGTTTTTCTTAGGCCATGATCATAAAATTATTTGAACTGTTTTTCCCTCCACATAGTGGCTATAAAACTAGAAACAGCTCTTTTACAACATCTGTTGAAACAGATTGAGAAGAATTTTGTCAAATGTGTTATTATGTGTTACTACAGAATAGCATTTCAGATTATTTTGAATGGAAATTTGGAGTTTCTAGACTGCTGTATGCTACATGTCTGTTATGTATATAGACTCAGTGGGTCCCATTCTGAGCTGCCAGTGAAAAATTATAAAAAATATTTTTTTTCTGAAACTACCAATAGTTTCTTTATTTTTATTTTTACAATTAAAATATGTATTTTAGGGGCACCTGGGTAGCTCAGTGGTTAAGCCACTGCCTTGGGTTCAGGTCATGATCCCAGAGTCCCGGGACTGAGCCCCACATCGGGCTGCGTGCTTAGTGGGAAGCCTGCTTCTCCCTCTCTCACTCTCCTTGCTTGTGTTCCCTTCTTTAGCTGTGTTTCTCTCTGTCAAATAAATAAAATCTTTAAAAAAAAATATTTTACCTTAGTTGCTGTTTTTCATTTGTTTAAAATATTTCCTAATAATTATATTTCCAGTGCAATTTATAATGTAACAGTTTTCCTTACATGGTGGAGGTATATTGAATTTTAATACATAGAGATATTCATTACATACTTGAGGTTAAAGTACAAAGTTAAGTGATGTATACATATTTGCAAAGGAAATAGAGGATTGCAACTGATGATGAGATAAAGTTTAGACAAATTTCTGACTTCCAACTTCACATCTTCAAGCTTAGTAGAGTCCAAATACTATGTTTTCTGTATCATTGATAATTCCAATTATCTACCCCTTTATATATGTTTTTTTAAAAATAAAACTAAATAGGGGCACCTGGGTGGCTCAGTTGGTTAAAGGACTGCCTTTGGCTCAGGTCATGATCCTGGAGACCCGGGATCAAGCCTCACATCGGGCTTCCTGCTTGGTGGGAAGCCTGCTTCTCCCTCTCTCAGTCCCTCTGCTTGTGTTCCCTCTCTCGCTGTGTTTCTCTCTGTTAAATAAATACATAAAATCTTATTAAAAAAAATAAGACTAAATAAACAATAATTTTCTGAATGTATAAGTTATAGTAATAAAATATTTAAATTAACAAAGCAAAAGATACTGCTTGATACACAAAAAAGCTATAGTAAGTAATGAATTCTAGTTGGCTAAATATTTGTAAATATTTAATTTTCTTGTCCAATAATATGGAAATTCTACCATTCTAGATTTCCAGTTTTATCACTAAAAAATAGTCTTACTAAAATGTAATAAAAAAAAAATCCCAAACGTGATTAAATGATCTGACATTGTTTTGGGATGCATGCACTGTTAAACTCAGATTTTGTTAGTGCGCATATTTATACTTTCTGTATACATGCTATATTTCCCCTATTTTAAAAAGCCTAATTTACCAAATATCCACTATTTTCAATTAAAACACAAAATTATTACTACTAAAACAAAGGAAATTAAGTATGGAGCTGAATGTTCTTACTTGATTGTTTGCCTATGGCTAATAGAACCTTATTTATTTTTTTAAAAAAGATTTTATTTATTTGACAGAGAGAAACACAGTCAGAGAGGGAACACAAGCAGGGTGAGAAGCAGGCTTCCGGCCGAGCAGGGAGCCCGATGTGGGGCTAGATCCCCGTCTCCAGGATCATGACCTGAGCCTAAGGCAGTTGCATAACCACCTGAGCCACCCAGGCGCCCCTAGAACCTTATTTAAATACTCCAGCTAGCTCAGAGCACAGGTGATAAAAACTCAAGCATAAAGCAAAGTGAGAGAATAAAATAATTAGGAAAATATCATTCTTGGTCTTTCTTGGTAGTTATTCTTATGTATCTGAATACTGGGTTTGGTAGCATTTTCTTGAATTTTGTAAGATGTTTGAGTTTAATGAATATAACTTGCCCAGAAAATAACCCTTTGGAGTAATACTACATAATAATATTGTTATACTACATAACAATAGACAAGCTACTAATTTTACTTACTAGTTCCACATTGATTATCTTAAAAATCATAAATTATTACTAAAAATAACAACCTAGTTATTGCCAAAACTTGGGTATTAGTTTTTGGTATTTCTGAACTTAACATAGTCAGTGCCTAAAACTAACTTTTGAATGAATCTGCAACAAATTGGTTCTAAAGCACAGTGTGGGAGTTCTTCAGAGGAAAATTTTATCTCAGCATTATTTTAAATTGCTTGATTTTTATTTTTTCCCTTAAAACTTATTTTACAGTTAATATTTTCCTCTTCTAGTTCCAGGCCAGAGGTGATTAGCTTCCAAATCTATAAATTAATGCCACTCAGAATTTCCCAGTTAAGAAACTGGAAGAAGTATAGGTTTTCATTTTTGTCTATGGGCCATAAAAATTCTAATGTGGGTGAATTTCAAAATTTAAACTTTGCCTATGGCTACGTTTTAGTAAGGAGTAGTTGTTAATAAATGTTTAAAGGTGAAGATAAATGCTTCTAAAAAAAGTATAATTTTTATACTCATACTGTGAGCACTAAGCTATGTTTATTTTTATAAAATGAAGGAGTGTAAGACAGCATGAACCACACTTATACCTGTTATATTCAGTTAATTGACTTAAAAATATTTGTTTTCCATTTATTTGCATTAAACAGACTTGCCTTAATTATATATATAAACTTCTATTTATTTGGTAGAGATGACCTTAATGCTTTTAAAAATGCAAAAAAAATGAAGTTGATGATGTATTAATGTATAAACATTACTTTTTCAGGCTGACTTTTCATTAGATAAATACCTATTCTAAACATTTTATTCCAATTAAGACAGTTTGAAACTATTTTAGCAAAGTGATTTTCTATTTCCTTAGTTCTAGTTTTTTGCTGAGTAGTTTAATTAATTTAATGTCAATGTCCCAAATGGAATTGAAGTTCAATAAACTAAGTCACAGACACATGTTTCCTGTGTAAGCATTTTTGGCCATAAATTATGAAGCTGAAAATTTACTCTTGAACTGGGTGAGTAAGCCTGATGGACTTTAGAGTGGAATATGTCAAAACAGAGAAGTCTACCTTATACAGGAGGGAGCAGCAATACACTTTCAGAAATAGCTATTCAGAAATCATTTCTGTTGAGGGTCTTATATGCACAGAAAACTGGGAGGAAATCAGCTTTTGTAGCTCATGCTACATTCAGTTTTTAATTAGAATTTCTAGTTTATAAAACATTTTAAAATTAATGAACTGATCATTATTTTATTCGCTTAGAGAAACTAAGAGTGGTATGAGAATGTGTGGAGGCATATATACCATGGACGTTGTAAATTAAAGTATAAAGTCTCACAAGTTTAACTAAAAATGATAAAAGAACTAAAATTCCAATAGTACTCTTAATGGTAAAATTTCAATGGATGTATTGTCTTGAATCAAGAGCAATGACTAACCTGCAAAAATCATGGTTCAAGAAAACATGCCAAATTTATATACTGGCCAAGAAAACCATTATTTAATAAATTAAGGAAATACACACACACACACACACACACACACACACACACACACAGAAGAAATTCAAATCTCTCACTGAAAGCTCTTTATCTTAGTATTGTTAATTAAGTTGGACAACACTTTCTTCCAGCATTATCTCTAACCTCTCTTACATGATATTCATTATACATAGTTTCTGTCTTGACTTGTGGACAATTATGGTACAAGTCCCAATTCTGAAGTGTTCTTTAATCACTTCATTTTCCCTCTTATTAGCTGTGCTTTACATAAGAGACCACTGAGTGCCAATTCATTTTGTACTGAAAGGTCAATTTTATCTAAAAATAACAAACTTTGTCTTGTTTCATTTTCTGGTAAAAAGAATGTAAAATCTTCTAAAATTACTATTGTGAGATAATATATATGTTTTCCAGGAATTCCTCTGGCTCCCCAGCAGAACCCTTTTAGAAATTATATGTTGGTACCAAAAGCCAGTAGATAGCACCCTTTCTTTTTCTTTCTTTTTTTTTTTTCTACAAAAGATATTACTTATTTGACAGAGAGAAACACAGCTAGAGAGGGAACACAACAGGGGCAGTGAAAGAGGAGAAGCAGGCTTCCCGCTGAGCAGGGAGCCTGATGTGGGGCTTGATCCCGGGTCTCCGAGATCATGACCCAAGCCGAAGGCAGTCGCTTAACCAACTGAGCCACCCAGGCGCCCCAATAGCCCCCTTTCTTGTCTTCAGGAAAGACATTCCAAGACCCTCAGCGGATGCCTGAAATCACAGATAGTGCCAGACCTTATATTTACTGTTTTTTCTTATTCGTACAGGCCCATGATAAATTTTAATTTATAAAATAGGCACAGTAAGAGATTAACAATAATAAAATAATTATAATATACTGTACTAAAAGTCATGTAAACGTGGTCTCTCTCTCAAAATGTCATATTGTATTATAGTTACCTCTTTTTATCTTGTGATGCTACATGATGATAAGTGAGGTGAATAGGGCTTGTGACAGTGTTAGACTTCTACTGACCTTTTGATGCTTAGTCAGAAGGAGAATCATCTGCTTCTAGACCACAGTTGACTATGGGTAACTCAAACTTTGGAAAGTTAAACCACAAATAAGGCAAGTGGCAGGTGAAGACCACTATATGTGCTGTACTACAGGCAGAATGATGTCCTCCTAAAATTTGTATGTTGAACCTTTAGCACTCAATGTCACTGTATTTGGAGATAGTGCTTTTAAGAGGTAATTAAAACTAAATAAGATCACAGGGTGATCTTAGGGTGGTCTTCTAAGAAAAGATAGAGAGATCACATTTTCCACATGTACATATGCACTGAGGAAAGGTCATGTGAGCATGCAACACGAAAGCAGCTGTCTGTGAGCTAAGTAGAGAGCTCTCACCAGAAAACAAATTAACTGACATCTTAACCTTGTATTTCCCAGCTTCCAGAACTGTGAGAAATAAATTTCTCTTGTTTAACCCACCCAGTATATTTTGTTATGGCAGCCCAAGCTGACTAAGACATGCTTACACTCACTATAGACATTTTAACGATGTTTATTCTTCTGATCCATGAGCACAGAATCCTCTTCTCTTTTTATATCTTCTTCAATTTGTTCCATGAGTGTTCTGTAGTTTCTCAAGTACAGATACTTAACTTCTTTGGTTAGGTTTTTTTTCCAATGTATCTTATGTTTTTTGGTGCTATAGAAAATGGAATCAATTCTATGATTTCCCTTTCTATATATTCATTGTTAGTGCAAAAGAATGCCACTGTTTTCTGTGCATTGGTTTTGTATCCTGCTACATCGCTGAATTGTTGTATGAGTTCTAGTTGTTTGGCAGTGGAGTCTTTTGGGTTTTCCATACAGAGTATCATGCCATCTTCTAAGAGAGAAAGTTTGATTTATTCTTTGCCAATTTGAATATTTTTATTTCTTTTTATTGTCTGATTGATGTTGCTAGATTCCTAACACTATGTTGAATAATAGTGGTGAGATTGGGCATCCCTGTCTTGTTCCTGATCTCAGTGAGAAGGCTGTCAGTTTTTCCCAATTGAGAATGATATTTGCTGTGGGTTTTTCATATTAGATTTCATCAGGTTGAGGAATGTTCCCTCTATCCCTATAATTTGAAGAGTTTTAATCAGGAACAGATGCCATATTTTGTCAAATACTTTTTCTGCATCAACTAAGAGGACCATGTGGTTCTTCTCTCTTCTCTTATTGATTTGTTCTATTACATTGATTGATTTGTGAATGTGGAACTATCTTTGCATCCCAGGGATAAATCCCACCTGGTCATGGTGGATAAACTTTTTAATATACTGTTGGATTCTATTAGCAAGGATCTTGTCAAGAATCTTGACATCCATATTCATCAGGGATATTGGTCTGAAGTTTTCCTTTTTGATGCGGTCTTTGTCTGGTTTGGGGATTAAAATAATGTTGGCTTCATGGAAAGAGTCTGGAGGTTTTCCTTCTGTTTATATTTTTTGAAACAGCTTCAGGATAATAGGTATCATTTCTTCTTTGAATATTTGGTAGAATTCCCCAGGGAATCTGTCAGGTCCTGGGCTCTTGTTTTTTGAGAGGTTTTGATCAGTGCTTCAATCTCATTACTAGATATTGGTCTATTCAGGTTGTCAATTTCTTCCTGTTTCAGTCTTGGAAGTTTATAGGTTTCCAAGAATGCATCCTTATCTTCTAGGTTGTTTAACTTATTGGCATATAACAGTTGATAGTAATTTCTAATGATTGTTTCTATTTCCTTGGTTATAGTTGTGATCTCTCCCCTTTCAATCATAATTGTATTAATTTGGGTCTTCTCCCTTTTCTTTTGGATTAGTTTAGCCAATAGTTTATTGATCTTATTCATTCTTTCAAAGAACCAGCTTCTAGTTCCGTTGATGTGTTCTACTGTATATCTAGTCTCTAATTCATTGATCTCTTCTCTAATTTTAATTATTTCCCATCTTGTGTGTGGGGTTGGCTTAATTTGTGTTGATTTTCTTGTTCTTTAAGGTGGAACAAGAGTTGGTGTATTTGGAATTTTTCAATTTTTTTGAGTGAGGCTTGGATGGTTTTGTATTCCCCCCCTTAGGACTGCCTTTGCTGTATCCCATAGGTTTTGGATTAATGTATCTTTATTCTCATAGGTTTCCATGAAATGTTTATATTCTTCTTTGATTTCCTGGTTGATCCAAACATTCTTGAAAAGGATATCCTTTAGCTTCCAAGTGTTTGAATTCCTTCTGAACTTTTTCTTACTCCAGTTTCAAGGTGTTGTGGTCAGAAAATATGCAGGGAATAATCTCAATCTTTTGGTATCATTTGAACCCTGATTTGTGACCTAGCATGTGGTCTATTCTGGAGAAAGTTCCATGTGCATTCGAGAAGAATGAGTATTCTGCTGTTTTGGGATGGAATGTTCTGAATATATCTGTAAGATCCACCTGGTCCAATGTGTCATTCAAAGCTCTTGTTTCTTTGTTGATTTTCTGTTTAGATGATCTGTCCATTGCTGAGAGTGGTGTGTTAAGATCTCCTAAAATTAATGTGTTTGTATTGATATGACTCTTTATTTTGATTAATAGTTGGATTATGTGGTGACTGCTCCCCTGTTGGGGGCATAAATACTTACAATTATTAAATCTTCTTGGCATATAGATCCTTTAAGAATGATGTCATGTCCTTTTGTGTCTATGACTATGGTCTTTAGATTAAAATCTAATTTGTCTGATATGAGAATTGCTACCCTGGCTTTCTTTTCAGGTCCATTGACATGAAAGATGGTCCTCCATCCCCTCACTTTCAGTATGGAAGTGTCTTTAGATTCAAAATGTGTCTCTTGTAGACAGCATATGGATGGGTCCTGTCATTTTATCCAGTCTGCAACCCTGTACTGTTTTATTGGAGCATTTAGCCCATTCACATTGAGAGTGGTTATTGAAAGATACATATTTATTGACATCATGTTGCCTGCGAAGTTCTTGTTTCTGTAGATTACCTCTGCAAATTTCTGTTCTGTGTCACTCTTGGGTTCATTCCTCTTTTATAGAACCCCTCTTAGTATTTCTTATAGTGAGGGCTTGGTGGTCCCACATAATCTTTTAGACCTTGATGGTTCTGGAAGCTCTTTATCTCTCCTTCCATTTTGAAAGTCAAGCTTGCTGGGTACATTATCCTTGATTGCCTATTTTTTTCTATTTAATTTCCTGAATATGTCATGCCTGCCTTTTCTGGCTTGCCAAGTTTCTGTGGATAGGTCTGAAATTATTCTGATGGTCTTCCCTCTGTATGTAAGGAATTGCTTCCCCCTAGCTGTCCTTAAGACATATTCTTTGAATTTATGATTCATGAATTTCACAATTATGTACCTGGAGATTTTTCTAGCCTCAATCTTAGGGGTGTTCTCTCTGCCTGTAGGACACAAACGCTTGTTTCATTCCCCAGATTAGGGAAATTTTCTTCCAGGAATTGTTCAACTATATCTTCTAGCCTTCTCTCTCAACTCCCTCAGGGATTCCAATAATTCTGATATCAGAGTGCTTCATGGCATCATTTATTTCCCTAACTCTATTTTCATAGGAGTTTAGCTGTTTCTTGCAAGACTTCTCTTGCTCCTCCTTCTCAATCCATCTCTTTTTTACATCACTAATATGATCCTCAGCTTCACTTTCTCTAGCTGTTAATGTATTTAAATTAGATTGGATCTCATTAATAGTTTCTAGCCTCTGCCATTTCAGCTTTCACTTCTTCCCTTGGAACTTCTATCTTTCCACTAATGTTCTTTTCCAACTTAGCCATTGCTTGGATAATTGTTACCCTGAATTCCATTTCTGTCATCTTTTTTGTGTTCATATCCAGTAGTTCTGTGACAGGGGTTGCAGTTTCTGAGTTTTTCTTCTGTTGGGTGTTCCTCCTTTAAGTCATTTTTTGAGATGTGGTTGAGGGGATGTATAGCTGAATATATCAACCATGATCTAGTTGAGCTGCTGGTTGAAAGGTTTTGGAGCAATAAGAATTCATCAGCAAAAAAGCAAAAAGAAAGAAAAAAAGAGAGAGAAAAAAAGAGAAAAGAAGCAAGAAAAGCCTGGCCAAACTGGGCCCCTATGGTAGGATTATGTGGCACAAAACCAAAAAGAGTAAAGAAAAAGACCATCAGAAGTAAAAGAAAGGGGAAGAAATCAAAAAGTTAACTCAAACCAAATGACCCCCAAGAACAGTGTTAATATATTACAAAGGCAAAAGAAAAAAAAATACACAGAAACACTGACAGAAGACTAGGAATGGAAGGTGAGTACAAATCCTCATTGTAAGCAAGGAAAGTATTTCAGTTCCTCCTGGGTGTGTCTTTTATTATTGTTAGAGGACTCCACTTTCTGGAGATATAGGGAAACTAAAACTGGTCTATATATAATGGTAGTATAGAACAGGAATGAAGGATTACCTTGAAGCTTATATCTATATGTATATTTAAAAGAAAAGGGGAAAGAAAACAAACAGACACAGATATGTGTTTGAAAAAAGTTCAAGGTAAAAAGTTATTATAAAGTGTTGTATTAAGTTATCACGTTGTAATAATAAGTGGGTTAAAAAATAAAATAACAAAAACCGTAAGAATGAATGTAAAATTTAAAATGAAAACTTAAAAATAAAAAAGGAGTTAAAAAATAAAATGAAAATCTGTATCTATAAAATATACAGGTTTTGGGCTAGTACTGGGAGCTTAATATATTATTTTTTTCCTGATGTTGTAGTTTTTCAATTTTATAGAGACCCTTTGGTGTTTCCTCTTGTTCTTCTGGCTTGCCTTCTGGGGATGGGGCTTGCCACATTGTTTTTCAGTTAGTGTGGCCAGAGATGAGTCTCCCCACCCCTTTTCAAGAGGCTTGGCTCTGTAGCAACCGGGTTTTCAGGCTTTTGTTCTCTGGAGGATTTGTTCTTTTGTGGCTTTTTGCAGCTTTTCAAGTCAGGGCAAAGTAAGCTGCCCACACCCAGACCTCCATCTCAGAGAGATGCTTCAGTTAGCTCCCCTCTGGATGATGCGTACACACAGACTCCCTCTGTATTTCCTCCTGCATCCCACCACCTCTCACAGGCAGCGCACACCCGCAGGTGCTAGCCAGAATGGCACCCGAAGCCTCCTCTTGTCGCTTCACTCCGCAGCCGCAGAAACCGTGACTGATACCGGTTTGGGAGAGCTTTTTGCTATCCAGATGCTCTCTGGAGCCCACACCCACACTGAGAGCACTAGTACCCTGTGGTCCTGCAAGTGATGCAGAAGGTTGTAGAGTTACCTCTCTTGCAGGTTGTGCACACCTAGCCCAAGTGGAGGACCAAGCACTGAAATTTGCAGCTTCCAGCCACCCAGTTCCCTCAGGCAGTGCCAGGGAGCACTTCTATCCCTGGTCTAGAGCAGCAGCTTTATGTCCCTGCCAGTGGCCATCAGCTTACCCCAGTTGCCTCTTAAGACCCTTTGTTTTTACGTGCTTTTAACCAGACTGCAATGTGATGCCAGTCCCCAAGCACGGAACACTTTCATACTAGAGTATCACTTTCCAATGGGTCACTTCTGGTGGCTCCTTCCTTTTGTCTGCTGAAATCAGTCCCAGGGCTCCCATTCTGCTTTACCTCTCTGATGATTCCCTTCTGCCCCCATAGAGATCCAGAAATGTGTAGTCTTACATCTGAGGCTGATTTCAGGGTGTTTACAGTGTTCTTGTAGATATTTAGCTCACTTCAAGGGACCCTTTGAAACAGAGTCTCCTACTTTTCTGCCATCTTGCTCCTCCCTCCCCAGAAAACAGATTATTAGCTATGGAGAACAAACTGAGGTTTTCCAGCGGGGAGGTGGGTGGGAGGATATTTTAAATGGGTGATGGGTATTAAGGAGGGCACTTATAATGAGCATTAGGTGCTGTGTACAATTGATGAATCACTAAATTCTACTCCTAAAACTAATATTACAGTATATATTAGCTAACTAGAATTTAAACAAAAACTCAAACTACAAAATAACTTATTAAAATATTTTAATGTCCTAATCTAAAATCCTGAAATCTGATCTCTTTGGAGGATCATTTCTTTTTTTTTCTTCATTTATTTAATTTTTGGGTGGGATCATTTTTTATCCCTGGGTTTTGTTTAAAACTTCTAATATGAAGTTTTTCTATTTTCCTTAGAAATATTTATAGTAAATTATAAAAATGATTCCATAGTATTATTGACCCTACTGAATCAACTGTATTTCTTTATTACTTTATTTTGTGCTAGTTCATAAATCATAAATACTAGGACATTTCCAAGGTTAAACTTTCAGTGTTATCTAACATTTATAAACTTAAACATATAAATCTGGATTAGTTAAAATCATGAATATTCACTTGTTTTAGGTGTTTTTCTTTCTGTTTGCATATCATCTTTCTCATAATCTATTGACCTCAAGTTCCCAACCCTATTTTATGGAGCTTTTAAAATATGATTACATACCACATTCTTTGTGACTTATATGATAATTGGGAATTCTTACATAAATTATGTAATCTGAGCATAATCACCACCCTTTCATGAGAAAGTTGAGATTTTGATACATATCTCACCTCAGAAGTGTTCAGGGATACTCTTAGAATAGTAATTAAGTTTCTTTTATTTTTTTAAGATTTTATTTATTTATTTGACAGAGAAAAACACAGCTAGAAAAGGAACACAAATGGGGGAGTCAGAGAGGGAGAAACAGGCTTCCTGCTGAGCAGGGAGCCTGATGTGGGGAATGACCCCAGGATTCCGGGATCATGACCCAAGATGAAGGCAGATGCCCAATGACTAAGCCACCCTGGCACCCCAGTAATTTATTTTCAAGTGTTAATTCAGGTCAAGGTTTTATATTCTTCAATTAGGAGAGAGGTGATAGTGAAAGAATGCCACACAAGACTACAACATGCTAAAAATATACTATTTTCTCCAGAGAAATATGGGTAATATCTTTAGCATGTAAAGTAATCATTCATTTTATCCAGTTTCTAATGATGTCTGGGAAATACACAAAGTATGTAATTATGACTTGGTTTCACTGAACTATGAAATGATTATGAATCTATCTGATCATATTGACAGACTGCTATGAACAAGAGAGTTTGATTAGGTCTGAAGAAGTATGACTGATATGTAAAAAAAAATAAAAATTAATTTTTTCTGCTCCTAAACAGTGTCAAGTTTAGGGAAAAAGTGCAAAGATTAGTCAAGTATAGGGACACTGAGTGGCTCAGTCAATTAAGCAACTGACTCTTAATTTCAGCTAAGGTCATGATCTCAGGATTGTGACATTGAGCCATGTACCATTCTTTGCCCTCAACATGCAGTCTGTTTGAGATTCAATCTCTCTCAAAATAAATAAATAAAATCTTTAAAAAAAATTTGTCAAATAGAGGTTGAGGGCTTTAATCAGCTAATGCACATCAGAGAATAACTTAAGCTGGGACACAGAGCTTAGAAAGACTAGAGTTTTACAGACAGTTTTATGCTATTTTATGGGGTATCTTCTAGGGAATGGAAGGGTGTGTGACTTAGAGTTTTTCTCAGCTTGCTATTTTCTTTATTTTTAACTGCTAGGGAAGTTGTGGTTGATACAGTTGGGAGATTATTTGTTTTTCTCCTCTCTGGCTCAGAATCTTTGGTAGATCTTATTTTTGGCAGCTGTCAGGATAGTTATTTTGAGAATTATCTTTGTAAGATTTGTGAGTTGTTTCTAAACTCTTTCACACCAGTTAAGTTTCAGGAGAGTGGGATAAGATAAAAAAAGAGTAGGGATGGAGAACAGAGACAAGAGAAAAACAAAAAAGGACAGGAGGCAGAGAGATATAGACAGAAAAACTGGGGTTTGCTTTAATTCTTTAATAGGAGTTTATGAGCTAATCAATTTTAAGTTTAAATCCTGTGCACTCAACTTACTTTGTCAAGTCAAACAAAAATTGTAAAGTTCTTGATTGTCAATGTTATCACCCATAAAGGGAGAATAAAAGTTATTATTACAAACATCTATCATAATATACTTCAAAGTATTCTGTAAATCACTCTTTATAAGACTATAAATAGCGAGAAAAGGTATATCATTGTAATTTCCTTTCAAGATACTTTAAATTATAGGTTTAAAGAAAAGCAGAAGTTTTTACAAAAAATTGTCAAAGAAAACTGAATGGTCAAAACGATTGTTAAAGTCAAATTGTTCTATACTCATGAATTTTCCAAAAGACCTAACTCAGTTCTGATAGTGAATAGATAGGTGCAGAGAAATAATAATCTACTGGAAAGTTAATAGTGTTCTTAAAAGAAAATCAATGGCACAGCAAATGCTAACCCTAGTTTTAAAGTAGAGTAATACAGAGAAGATCCAGATTGTTACCTATGACTAAGAAATTCCTGATAGAGGAAAGAAATCCATTGGCAACAAGAGAGGAATTATTAAAATTGCTTTGTGGAAAAAAAAAAAGGGTGGGGCGCCTGGGTGGCTCAGTTGGTTGAGCGGCTGCCTTCGGCTCAGGTCATGATCCCAGAGACCCGGGATCAAGCCCCACATCGGGCTCCCTGTTCGACGGGAAGCCTGCTTCTCCCTCTCTCACTCCCCCTGCTTGTGTTCCCTCTCTGGCTGTGTTTCTCTCTGTCAAATAAATAAAATCTTAAAAAAACATAAAATAAAATAAAATAAAATTGCTTTGTGGTATCTCAGTCTATTGTTGCAATATCATTCTTACTTGAGCATCATTTTATGATTTACAGAAATCTGACTTTTTTTTATCTTGTTTGAATTATTGTCAGTCTTATATTGTACATGGACCAGGTATCAGGGTCATTATTTTGGAGTGGAGAAAAATGAGGATGTGGGACTTCAAAAACCTCTTTCAGAGTTATTTATCCAGTCACTGCTAACACAAAATTACTATTCATTCTGGCATTTAGCCTAGCACTTTTATTTTTCACTATTAGACTTTAGGTGCTAGGTGCACAAGGAATGAAGTAAATGTTGTTTCCTTCTAATTAATGTAACAATTAATAATTGAGGCTATTTCATTTCAAGTACAATACTGAGCACTGGCCTCAGTGGTGAATGAAGATCACATGGCCATAATGTTCCTAAAGCCTACATTCTAGTGGAAGGAAACTGACAATAAACAGATTAAAAAATTAGATAATCCTCTGAAGTATAATGAAGACAATGTTGTGATAGCTAAGGTCAGAATGAACTGATTATGATGCCATGGGGAGAGCAAACCTGTCTGAGTGGATAAATTCCTGTTGGGATTTGAACAATGCCAAAGAAACATGATCTAATGAGTCAAGATATTTTAGAACATAGAGCATAGATTGTGTAGTGGTATTAAGATAGCAAAATACACACACACACACACACATGTTCATAGATTTTCAGAAATGAACAGAAAACAATGTGGCTAGAGAAAATGAGTGATGGATAATTAACTAGAGATGAGAAAGGAAAAATTGCAGGGACTGATCCTAAAGGTTCTGTATTGGTAAGCAATTATTATTATTTTTTTGGTTAAAGATTTTATTTCTTTAAACAGAAAGAGAGAGATCACAAGTAGGCAGAGAGGCAGGCAGAGAGAGAGGAGGAAGCAGGCTCCCTGCTGAGCAGAGAACCCGATGCTGGCCTCGATCCCAGTACCCTGAGATCATGACCTGAGCCGAAAGCAGAGGTTTAACCGACTGAGCCACCCAGGTGCCCGCAATTATTTTTTTTTATATTATTTTTAAAAACAGCTTAATTGTCATATAATTCACATAACACAAAATCTAATTATTTAAAGAGTAAAGTTTGATGGCTTTTATTTTCTTCATGAGTTGTGAACTATCAAAATAATTTTAAAACACGTAGCTTATCAGCGGCCCTCCTCGCAGAAAGGAAACACAAAACCAAAACAAAGCCAGTTTCTACCAACAGTCACTCTTCCCTAAAACACTTCTCTGAGTCCCATGGTCTTTTACAAGTGGTTGATTTCACTTAGCATAATGCTTAGCCAGGTTCTCATGTTGTAGCATACATTATGTACTTCGTTTTTATTACTGAATAATATTGGATTGTATGGCTACTCTTCATTTGGTAATCCATTTATCAGTTGATGAAAATTTGGGTTTGTCTGCTTTTTGGTTGTTATGAATAACCCTGCAGCCTCATCAGGACAGAATTTTATTCTTAGAGACAGAAATAAATTTGTGTAGATATTGAGGGTTGTTTTAATAATGTTGTGATTTAATGGAATGAATAAAAGGGACAAAAAAGTTTCAGTACTTTACATCAAGAAATCATATAAGAGTATATTACATTTGAGACACTTTAGAGATAAAACTTTTGTAGATGTAGACTGATAGGACTGGAGTTCAGAGGATGAGATTTATCAGTAAAAAATAGTACATAAACCAATAGGCAGACACATCCTAATAGAAAGAGGAAAAACAAACAAAAAACATGAGATCCCCAGAAGTTTTTTTATAGAAATGACAATGTTTAAATTTGAATAGTAAAGATGATCAGGGAATGGCCTTTGAAATGAAGAGAACTAAGAAAACTTGTCAAGAATGAGAGACTGGCAAGTGTGTCCATCATATTTGGGAATATTGAGGTTTTATGTAATTTTAGAAATAAATGGGGCTTGTGGGTGAGCGAGACATATTACCCATTGAAGAGTTAACTAAGGCATTAGAAAAATAGAAACAAATAACTGCTTCAACAAATTTGCCCACAAATATGAAGCAGAAAAATAGAGCAATAACAGGAAGGAAATGAATTGTCTATGTTATGGTTGTTCTGTCTATTATTTACTGTTTAATATGTCTATATATATGATTCATAAACTAATAAACATACCAGAATATTCTTGTTTACTCTCCTTTACTTAAATGCTATTCAGGGACTATTCCCTTGTTCATGTATGACAACTTTTGCTGAACCCAAAGCTTTACTGTTTGCTCTTAAGAAATATACTGTCCGAAAGATATTTTTAAAAATAAGAGCAGCAATATTGATTCAGAAAATAGGATCTCTAGTTCCATGTCATAAACAAAACTCCAAGTCCTACACACCTACAACTGAGCTGTGTGGAAGAGAATGGTGGTGAGACTGTTCTTTGTTTTTAAGTTTTTTTTTTTTTTAAGGTATTATTTATTCACTTTAGAGAGAGACAGAGCACAAGAAGGGAGGAGAGGCAGAGGGAGAGAGAGAGAAGCAGGCTCCCTGTCAAGCAGGGAGCCCAATGTGGGGCTCAGTGCCAGGACCCTGAGATCATGACCTGAGCCAAAGGTAGTTGCTTAACTGACTGAGCCCCAAGACTGTTCTTTCGTAAATAAGAACTTTAAAAATCTGTGTTTCTTTGTTGTGTTGGAGTCTAACAGTTGCTTAAATATTACCCTTTCATCTCAAGAAGCTTCTATAAACTCCTGCCTTCCCTTGACTCTGCCTGACTTCTCTCTACTGCAATTGTCTTAACTGGAGAGAAGAAGCAACTCTATTCCAAGTGATGGTTCATGAACCCTTCTTTAGGCCTTGGCATCTAGTGATGCAACTCTGACATTTTTTGTTCATGTTTTTTTGTCCTTTCAGATCAAAAGATGACTACATACACTGTTTTTGCAAGGCAGAAGGACTGCATTTGAACAATGGGAACACTCACGCATGTTTGATTTACTCAAACTCTGACAGAATCCTCTGCTCCCAACACCCACCACTCTCTCCTTACGGTTACTAATGTACTTAGGCATCATTTCCCACTCTCTGTATTGTATCCACAATCTACTTTATACAGATGCAGTTAAGATTCCAGTTCTCTGTGTCTATCATCTAAAGGGAAATCCTTTAAAACATTCTAAGTGCTCTTTGTGAAACCTCTTTCAATAGATTTGGGCTCAGACTGTAGCACATCCCTCCTTCTTCCCCAAAGAGTAGATGAAGATTCAGAGTACAGCACTTGCTCTCTCTCTTCTTTTCTTTCTGACCCCATCATATTTTCCAAGTTGTCAACACATTGTGAAAGACATTCTTTAAATTATTGTTTCAAATTATTACAAAGGAGAAGTTTCATTCCACCATAATTTGAGATCTTATAAGAGGTTGGCACTTTAGTTGATGGAGGCCAAGTGAATTCCATTCCAACAGTGTCCATTTGTTTCCAAGTTTTTAAAGTTTTTAAAGCACTAGATGAATCATTTATCCCAGAAAAATTGTTATAGCTATGTCTTAAAGTTTAGATATTAAAATTATATATGGGGAATCATTTCTGATCTAAATATTGATGAAAGAATAATAATAGACCAAAATATATATGCAGAGGAATGTTCCAGATGGAGGGTACAGAATAGAGTTATAGGAGATTGTGAGAGGAAGAGTTTTATATCTGCATCAATGAGAACTCAGTGTAAGAAATAAAAGCCACTCTAAGTATCTTAAACAAGAAGTACTTTAATACAAGAATTTACCTGAGATAATAGAATGGGCTGAATAACAAGTTCTAGATTGATATCTTAGAATTATTTCCAGAACCTTATCAAATTAATATATTATGAGGGCCACTCCATTTGTAGCTAATTCTAGAGTCAGACCAGAAATAAGAAGTCATTACTACTACAACTGTAGAGGATTGGAGTATGAAATGTTTAGGCTCTTAACACCTAGGATATATAGAGTAAATACCAGAAGAATAAATGCCCCCAGAAGACCCACCATACATATGAACTTTCTCACAAGAAGAGAATAATCAAGTCATGCAAGAAGAAGGCCATCAGGACAGTTCTACCTTCAAAATTTCACATGACAAGGTCTAATTGGTAGCATGTGTCTAATATCTAGAAACCTAGATGTAAGGAATCCTGGAAAGCATAGTTTTCTAGATAAGATTAAATAAATTGCATGATAAATTTAGGGATTTATTTGAGGAGAAAACATGTTTTCTTCGGTCTTGTTTTATTTTGTTTTGTTATGGGCTGAGTTGTGTCTTCATAAAATTCGTAGGTTGAAGTTCAAATCCTGAGATGGTCTTTAAAGGAGTAATGAAATTAAATGAGGTCTTTAAGATGAGACCCTAATCCCATATAACTGATGTCCTTATAAGAAGAGACACAGGGACACACCATCAAAAGAAGCAGCAAGAAGGAAGCTTTTGGCAAGGCAGAGAGACCTCAGAGGAAACCAACCCTGCTGACATCTTGAACTATCAGTTTTCAGAACTGTGAAAAATGAATGTGTGTAGTTTAAGCCATAAAATCTATGGTATTTCTTATGGCAACCCTAACAAATAATACAGTATATTCATTTGTTTTGGTTGGGTAAATATACATGAAATGAGCAGACTTGATATTTGAAGTAAATGCTTTGTCAGACAGGAAATTATATTATTCCTGTGTAAGAACAATAAATATGCATCTTCCCAAAATATGTGTCCCTGAGCCTTCAGGCTGAGGTAACTGTACCAAAAAATTAGCTATACTTGAAAAATCCTTATACAAATAATAATCCATGACTTTGTCGAACATACATTCTCCAGTGAGTTTAGATTCTAAAACTGCTTCTATTTTAGTGATTTGATTTTAATGCAGAGTTTCACATTCATTTTTGAGTTTTCTGAAATGGGCAAGTATGAAAAGTAGAAATATTAATATACAATACATACTAGAAGAACTTGTAATATATATAGGGATTTGTACAACTAGACTTGACTTTCAGTCTTATTATGTATAGTTCTATATTAAAAAGTAGTACCCTCAACCAGGAGGTATTGCTATATGGGGAAGAATCGGTTACAATAATGGAATATTCCTTGTAAGTAATTTCCTTATCTGATTGTCATTTGCTTGGATGTGCTGAATTTCACTTTCTTTTATCAGAGTCATAGTCAGAGTGGTTAATTATTTATAATTTTCCCCTGAAAAATTGTGATTAAGTCATTTTATCTAACTCCATTCCTAAAGAGGCCAATATACAATTAATTGTGTTCAGTGATGGATAAATCCATTTTGTTTTCCTCGGAGCCCTATCAACTCAGTGGCTGAAATTAAAAAGAACCAGAACAGCACTAGAAAATGTGAAACATAGATTTAAATATTCCCTTCATATGAAAATGTGAGTCCAAAGATGATTACTGTGGTATAAATTAAATATGTTTTATAATCACGAGATTTGATTGTGGTTGATTTGCAAGGGTTTCCCCAACTCAAAAGGATTATTGAGTTCCCTAAGAAACAAGCCCTGGGAAACTTGTTCTAATATGAGATAAATAGGTTTAAGCCTCAGAGCAGGTTCAAAATGGAATTTCAGTCTAGATAGGAAAAACATGCCACTATAGTCAGAACATGGTAGGCATTCACCACATAAAAATGAGTACATAATTAGCCAAAGGGCCTAAGCCAAGTATCAGATAAATTTCATGCAAGAAGACAGAGAATAAGTGATTTGTTGAAGAACTATTCTTAGTATTCAATTTTCACAGCAGAGCTTTATTCATAGGATATGGAGACTCTCAGGTAAGTTATTCATACAACAAAATTCAGTTCTATAATAAGAATCAAATAATTTGAAACTATACATTAAAGCAGAGATATAGAAATTGAGGTACTAGGATATCAAAATCACAAGAGTATCAGGGCATTATCTCACCTTTAAGAATGACTAAATAAGTCTATCAAAATGTCCTTGCCTAGACTGAAAATTGGTTTCAAAATTTAAAGCTATAAATAAGCACACATTTAATGGAGTAGAAATGTTTCCATTGCTGTGGATTTGTTCTTGGGATACAATGATAGATTTACTTGACATAGGTTATTTTAATTAACTCAAAATAAGATTTATGATGAAAAAGAGTTCACAGAATTGTTTTTTCTCCTATAAGATACACTATACCTCCATCCTCTGGATAACTCATTTGATTCAAGAAAATACTCAATAAGTTTCCATCTGGATTTGGATTCTATTATTTACTCGAGGCAGAAGAAAACTGTTTCTTCAGAACACATTGTATGTGGCATCTTTTTTTTTCTCCTTTATTAAATCATACTAGTCAAAATAAAATGATTGAAGGATACCTGGGATGCTCAATCTTTAAGCCTCTCTCTTCAGCTCAGCTCAAGATCCCAGAATCCTGGAATCGAGCCCCACATTGGGCTCCCTGCTTCACAGGAAGTCTGCTTCTTCCTCTCTCACTCCCCTTGCTTGTGTTCCCTCTCTTGCCGTGTCTCTCAAATAAATAAACAAATAAAAATCTTTAAAATAAATAAGTAAATAAAATCATTAGTATATGATGGATGCTGGCATTAGGTTTTGCAGATTGTTTCATATAGTCATCAAAAAGACTATAATAGACATATAATTATTATCATAATTTTAATGATGAGAATATAAAGGTTTAAACGTTTTGAGCAACTTATTCCACTATGGGACTCTGTGTAAAAGAATGTAATAAATCTGCCAAACTGAAATTCCTAGCCACTATGCCTCTTCTCTTTGATGGCAGGCAATGAATATAAGTCAAATGTTCAATAAATGTTTTATAAATATTAATAAATGTTTTATAAATATTAATAACTCTTAGCTTGAGCAGCCACTCAGCAACTCTCACCACTTTCTAGTATTTTTTATCTATTTACTCTTATTTCTTTTCTGTTTGTTTATGATTACCTTCACTAGAGTGAAATCTCCATGATATTAAAGGCCATTTCTATTGCCTAGCCAAATGGGTAAAATGGTATATATCACACCATAGATATTTAATAAGTATTTACAAATGAAAATAATTAATAGATAGGAAGTTTCCTTAATATGTATTGCGGAATATAGATGAAATGGAAAGCCAGATATTATTATTATCATTATTATTATTGACATCCATTAATTTATGATAAAAATATTTATTATACAATTATATTAACATTTAAGATATTAATAAATTAATAATTTATTGAAGACCAATTTTATATGAGCTTTAATGTAGATCTGGTTCAAGATGGATATTGTGCCTATAACTATATAATACTTTTGTAAACATTATTTTTCACATTTTAGAATAAAGAAACCAAATTTTCAAAAAATATAAGTGACTAGCACAGAAGCACAAAATCAGTAAGGAAAATATTCATCATTTATACACTATCCACCTTACTACCTTCTTACAACATTTTCATTTATCAAACCAATCTGTCAAATCTTTATTTTCTTTATATATGTTAGGTTTACTTGAATCCTAATCAGATTTCTTGACCATGGATTTTATTGCCTTAACTCCATTATTTAACTCTATTCTGGATAAGTGTTATTTTTTACTATAAGGAACAACTTTATATATTCATTTGAGTGAAATGTAAAAACCATAGATAGGAATTAATGTAGGGGTTTTATAATCATTTTTTGTAGTTCAATAAGTGACATTTTTTTCCAACATGCCACCTAGCTATGAGTAGGAATCCCTTTAATGAGTATTTGTATACAATTTATCAATATCATATATAAAATCTCCTTTAGTCATAAAGGGATTGGAAGGCTAGATTGAAGTGCAATTTAAACAACAGAACAGAATTTGAAAAACAATCTATTGGGTGCTGGATCAGACTGCCAGTTTACTTAAGGACAAAACTGACTTGAAATTCTACATTTGAATTAGTTGTATAAGCACTATTTGGTGAATCCACACTGAGAGTGTCACAGAGATTTGAAAACATGAGCCATTCAAGAGCTCACAAAAATTATTCCTATATGCTTATATTACAATTTTGGACACAATAATAAAGAGTCCTTTATTAGTTTTCAGGGATGACACATTTTTGTTACTATTTACTGATAATCTTGTCTCCAAATGGAAATAATTTCAGCCACCTACATGGAGACTTATTTCTCCATGTAATTGAAAGGACTGTGTTAACTTTACGGAGTGATTATTGCCTAATGTATATAACTGTTGAATCACTATGTAGTAACCCTGAACTTAATATAATATTGTATGTCAATGATACTTCATTTAAAAAAAAGGTTACCTTTCCTCAAGAGGTAATAGTGTGAAGATACACCAATTTGGGGCGCCTGCATGGCTCAGTTGGTTAAGCGACTGCCTTCGGCTCAGGTCATGATCCCAGAGACCCGGGATCGAGCCCCACATCGGGCTCCCTGCTTGGCGGGAAGCCTGCTTTTCCCTCTCTCACTCCCCCTGCTTGTGTTCCCTCTCTCGCTGTGTTTCTCTCTGTCAAATAAATAAAATAAAAAGTCTTTAAAAAAAAAAAAGATACACCAATTTAATCCTTACTCTCTTCAATAAAAAAAAAAATCAAACTAGTCTGTCACTCTTTAAGTAATATAGGTTCATAATAAAAATTCAAACGGTATAGAAACATAAAACAGAAAAGCCCTTTATTCTCCCCCAAAATATCATTTTTTATTAAACTATTAATGCACACAAATTTCTTTTATATGAAACATCAACATTTTTAATGTGCTGGAATTAGAATATTGTCTTCCGATCTTTGCTTGAAAGTAACAAATGATACGGACCAGTATTTACAGATTATATAAAACTACCTATCCCAAGATTTCATGAACATACTCACATTAGAAAACTAAGACCAGTTGTTGTATGACTCAATTAATTTTAGAAAGATAAATAGGACATTTAATTTTTATATCCCTATGATATCTTTCATTGAATTTTCATTTAATTAGCCATTGCACAAGAAAATTAATTCCTAAATAACTCAATATATTGTTCTTTAATGGGGAGAAGGGGAGCTATACCATGGTCTGTAGACTTTTAAATGGAAGCATTGCCTCTCTTCATTATTTCTTCCCCAAGTAAACACATATATTTTCTTGGTTTGAATCTCTACTGGAAGATTGTGTTTATTGATCATGATCATTTTGTGTTCAAGAGTTCACATCAAAGAGGTGTAAACTGATTTAATCTTCTTGCCAGAGTTATAAACAAGTTTGTGTAGATCAACTACAAGTTGGCTAACATGTTTGAGGAAAAATTTGAAACTTGAGCTATGTCTTTCTAAACTGTGTACATAAGCATGCTCCAAGTGGAATAGAAAAAATATTAAAGAATACCAAAAAGTAGGGAAGGGAGGAATACCATGGAGCTTTTTTGGCAGTATGTTGTATAATAACTCAAGGGTAACATTAAAAATAAATAGACATATACCTCATACTTCCAAGTGTGACCACATAGACATTGGAACCTTATGGAAAAATAATATGTTATTTTCTGCTATGGACTCTCTAGCTAATTAACATCTGTAGAATTTTTTTTTAAGATTTATATATTTATTTTGTGTGAGAAAGAGAACAAGCAAGCATAAGGGTAGGGGAAGAGGAAGGGAGAATTTTTTTTTTTTTTTTGTAGTACTAGAGCATATAGTTTTATTTTCTATGCTATTTGTATTTTATTTTATTTTATTTTATTTATTTATTTATTTATTTATTTTTTTTAAACAGACTCCTTGCTGACTCGCAAGCCTGAGGTGAGGCTCCATGAGGGACTTGATCTCAGGACTCTGAGATCATGACCTGAGCTGAAACCAAGAGTCCAAAACTTAACCAAATGTGCCACTCAGGCACCCCAATTAACATATATAAAAATTTACAATATCTCTGTGCCTTAGTGATCTTATGAGTAAAATGCAAATACTAATATTACTCATATGATTGTTATGAAGATGAAATGAGTTAATGTGGTTAAACTCTTAAAAAAGTTCCTCGTGGGGCACCTGGGTGGCTCAGTTGGTTAAGCGACTGCCTTCGGCTCAGGTCATGATCCTGGAGACCCTGGATCGAGTCTCACATCGGGCTCCCTGCCCAGCGGGAAGCCTGCTTCTCCCTCTCTCACTCCCCCCTGCTTGTGTTCCCTCTCTGGCTGTGTTTCTCTCTGTCAAATAAATAAAATATTAAAAAAAAAAAGTTCCTCGTGTCTAGTAAGTACTATACAAAATTTAGGAATTATTAACTTTATTCTGCCAAGCTAGGTATTTATTCATCATCTTAAAGGTGCTGTTATACTAAGGATAAAAATAACAGCTAAGAAAACTGCATTTTATTAAAATATGATGTGTGGTATTGATGACCAATAGTGAGTCAGCAAAATCTATGAATCCTGTGTAAATGTTTTAGAATAGTGTCTTGGATAGTGATATATATAAGTGAGGCATATTATTCTTTGGCAAAGTAGCTTGCAATAATTAAAAAGTAAAAAGATTTAAAAAAATGTTTTTCATGAATATAGTAGTTACCTTTTATTTGTTCATAATCATTGAGTGCACAAAAGTACTTTGTTTAATTACTACTTTATTAATATAACTTAAAGTCATGTTTAACTTATTTTGGCTACTCTTTGATGAACATCCCTGTGTAAGGTCTTCTCTGTCTTGATGCCTGCTATATTCCAGGGAGACATTTTCCATTGTGTGACAATATCAGGAGTCCAACAAAATTAGTCTCCCACACCAGAAGTTTACAATACCATTGGGGAGAAAAAATTGATTAAAATAATTACAATGTAACCCATTAGATATACAGGATAAGAGGATGGCCACAAGAAGTGATTTAGAGGTTTAGAAGCTTCATAGATTACTTCTGCATGGGAGTTGAAAGAGAAGCTAGAATATGGGCTCAGCTGAGAAGGGCATACACCATGCTTGTCCTTCAGATCTGAGGGCAGTATGGTACCCCACTCTTGCTAGCTATTGCACTTATTCATTTATGAATAACAAACAGACCTAAAAGTTAACACCACAAAAACCATTTATTGTGTCATGATCCTTTAGCCATGTCAGGGATTTTGAGAAAAGTCCTGTTAATTCCATGTGATGTTGGTTTCACTAGCGTGTGCAGCAAAATTCACCCGGATTTTTAGCTAGGGTGTTAGGAAAGGACAAGACCTGCATGAGCCTCTCTTCACAAGGGTAGCCAGGGTTCTTGGATGGTGGCTTAGTGCTCCAAAAGGGCAAAACCAAACCTGCCAGACCTCTTCAGAACTAGCCTTAAAGATGACACAGATTCTCTTTGACAACATTCTCTCAGTTTATAGTAAGTTATAAGCCAGTCTAAAATCAAGAGGAGGAAAAAAAAATTCTATTCTCAGTGAGAGGTGTAGTAGGTTTGCAAAATGCTGGGGATTGAGGATGATCATCTTTTCAATCTGAAATCTACCAAATTAGTCCAAGAGTACTGATTTTTTTTTTAATTTTCATAGACTCTACCTATCACTTTGTAGTATATTCTTTATTATACTCATCTAGAACTATCCAGGCTGTGTTTCCTGCTAAGATATTGATTGATAGACCAATCTGTACCTAGAAGTAGCTCCAGGAAACAAACCTTCACAATGGGATTCTGGTATTGGATTGCTTATCTATTTGAGGGATGCACTATAGCTTCCTTGTTTGGGAACACAGATATCTGTAGCATGCAATTAAAATTGCAAGTTTGTATTTGGAGGCCATGGACAAGAAAATTTTAAATGTTTAATAATTTCTATCAGTTAGGCTCGAAGGAGTATGCATAGAAATTGCTTCTAGGATACTGAGTCAAGAAGGATAAAACTATATTGGGTGGAATTTACTGACATTGTTTCACAAAACTAAAATTAAATATTTAATGCACCAGCTTTGGCATATGTACTAAATGAAGTCTAGACTCTTTAATGGCTTAGAATCAATGAGGTGGAAATCCCAGAATTTCCTGGAATGCTGTAAGAAAAGAATTCAAAGCATGGGGAGAAGAAAATGTTACCATGCAATCTGTTAACGTACTCCTTCTCCATATATCAAATGGAACCAAAAAAACTACTACCCAGAAGATATTAAGAAATGCTTTTGTGAGAAAGTTATAAGTATCCCTGAAATGTTCAGTGGTGGCTGTCTTCTGTGGGCCAGGGATCACTGTGGGGTGCTTTATTGAAACTGATTTCACTAGGAGTAAGGAGATAATAAAACAATAAAAGCAGGTAATATCTATTAACCATCAGAAATGGGATAGAAGGAATTATTACAATAAGTCATAAACAAGAAATGCTAGTATTTGTGCCTTCAAGTATATATCTTGTTGGCTAATTCATCACAATACTGCTAAAAATGAAACAGACCATCAGCCACTAATATGCTGCTTGACATGTAACAGCAAAAATATATTAACAGCAAGTGGATGCAAACTCACTGCAGTGAGGATTCATAGTCTCATACTCAGTTCCTAGGTATAAAATAATTCACAGAACTGGACTGCCTTGACCTGGGAGAAGCTGGGTCCTTTTGAGAAAAAAAAACATTGCACTGCGGCCTCAAATATACATTGTGAGTTGCCTCCAAATTTTCCCAGGTGAAATATTGGCATTACTAATATTAATTGCAAGGGCAATCTATCATGGAAAAAGCAATAGACAGTCCTTCTGTGGTTTAGAAGAGTTTGGTTCTTTACCCAAAGTAACTTCCAGATATTCAACTTTCCATCTTTTGTACATTGCTGCAACTACACATGTTCCTCCCCAAAAACTCTTTTTTTCCCTCTTTCCCTACCAATATTGGGTAATATTTCTCCTGTTCTACCAGCCCTAGTGCATTGAACTATCACCTGTTGGTTTTCTTAAATCCTGCCCACATTAAAAAATATTCCCTTTAATGAAGGGAATTCAAATTACACACTCTGAGTTTGGCATTTAGTTCCATAAGGAACCCTGACTAAATCAATGTATTACAATAAACCTTATTGTCACCAGCAAGGGTTAAGCAAGCAAATAAGTGAGAAGGCACTCTTACTGAATATGAATGTGACAGTAAGTTGTGTTAATTCTTATAATTTTTGTAATTATTATCCTATATAAACATCTTTGGTGTCTCATACTTGAGTATATCTTTTGACCTAAGTATTGCTTCAGAGAGTTGCCATTTAGCCAATATTTCTTTGAATAGTTAATATTTTCTTTCCTTTAAGATTGTCTTTCAAATTTTGGAACATGTAGCACAGAAATTTATTTATTTTCTTCAATGTACAAAATTGGCTTCTTGCATGAAGATTGTTTACTTATAAGCTTTCTGGGTATTTTGCTGATTTGGTTTCTAATAGAATATAACAGAAGAATGTTCCTTACTATAGCTCTGCTTTTTCTACAACACTTTTACCCTAAGGCCAAGATGGAGGCTTGATTGAAAGAACAATCTGTGTTTTCATTTTGCATAAGGGCTGCCCCTAGAACCTTAATTTGTTCTGACTCATACCTGTTTGTGGTAAAAATAGCAGTATGTCAAAATATATTGAAAGGAATCTGCCATTTACATTGATCTGGTTGTCATATATTTTCATAACTACTAGCTTGGAGAGCTATATCCCCAGCCTCTGTTTATATGTTCTGTAATTCAAACATTTTAGCAAGTTAAAATGACTCCTGATAAACCAGGTATGTATTTCCAAAATTTCAAATATGTTCTCTAAAATATTACAAATTTTAAATATAAAAATGTGACCCTAGTCTTTCAGTGTTCAGTCATTCAGTTTTTAACAGTGCTCCTCTTGTTAGTAGATATTACAGTATAAAAATGATTAGATTAAAGCATAGTCTCTATCCTTGTGAAATAACAAGATATGGGCTCAAGGTTTTGTCTTTACCAAACTGTAACTTTCCATTAAGCCAACACATACACATACATATGTCCCAACAGAAAAATTACAGACATTAAACTTAAATGTAATTTTTGAATCCTGGTCAATTTTTACCTGTTTTTTAGGGCAGAGGGGGATGTTTCTTAACTATTCTGAGTTTCAAATTGCTCATCTATATGATGAAGATAATAAAACTCATTCATTAGTCTGCTCTAAGACTTCACGGAAAGAAGCAATGAGAAAAAACATCTAGAACCATGACAGACATATCAGAAGCAAAAATTAAACGCTTCCTTCTCAAAGTCAACTGCATTCAATTGGAATATAATATAGGCTTACCGAATAGTACCTCTTTGTTAAGAGAGAACAAATATTTTACTTTTTTATTGATTTGTAGGGATTCCTTATGGATTTTGGACATTTGTTCTCATTTTTTTTAAAGATTTTTAAAGAGCAGTTTAGGTTCACAGCAAAATTAACAGGGAAGGTACACAGATTTCCCATAAATTTCCCCTCCCCAGACATGCATATCTACCCCTGTTACCTAATACATCCCCACCAGAGTAGTATATTTATTAAAATCAATGAGCTTATGCTGATACATCATAATCACCCCAAATCCATATTCTATTTTATTCTTCTCTCTTGGACTTGTACATTCTATAAGTTCGGGCAAATGTGTAAAGACACAATTCATTATTATGTATTATATTAAGTATTTTCATTGCCCTAAAAGCCCACCTATTTATTCTCAGCAGCAATGAATGAGTTGCTGCTGCGCCACATCTTCACCTGCATTTGGTATTGTCAGTACTCTGGATTTTGGCCATTCTAATAGGTGTATAGTGGTGTCTTTTTGTCTTGATCTGTTTTTTCCATTGCTTGAATTTATATCTTGAATTTATATCTTGAATTTATATCTTCAGAGATGACAAGAATAGCTCATAAGAGAGTGTTGATTTTTCAGGAATTTATAATTTTTCTGTTATGAAATTATTATTTGAGCTGGAATTTTTTTTAAATATTTTTTTATTTATTTGACAGAGAGAAACCCAGCCAGAGAGGGAACACAAGCAGGGGGAGTGAGAGAGGGAGAAGCAGGTTTCCCCCCAAGCAGGGAGCCCGATGTGAGACTCGATCGTGGATCTCTGGGATCATGACCTGAGCCAAAGGCAGTCGCTTAACCAACTGAGCCACCCAGGCGTCCCGAGCTGGGCTTTATATTATTCATATATAAAGTACAGACTTTAGGACAGTTGATTTTCAGAATTTTAAATTATGCAAAGAGAAGACCCTGTCCTCTGTCATGGATTGACTTATGATTACTGAAGTTATAATTATTAAAACACGATTGCAGTGGAAACCTTTAAAAGTAATGAAGTTTATTACTGATATTTTTCCTAAAAATGTTGTTTAGAGAAAATTTCAAAATAAATCACAGATTTTAATTCTAGTACAAAGATTAGTTAGATGGACATTTCTACAACATGCGTTATAGTTTTCTTTCAAGTGGGGATTTAATTCATAATTCCAAAAATAACAGGGAGTATTTCAGAGCTTGGGCTCTTCAGGAAACAGATCCAGGGACAAAGATTTTAGTCAGGGTGGTTTATGGGGGAAAGCTGGAGGGATCATTATTGGAAAGTTGGAGGGGAGCAGGACTGGGTAGAACAAGCAGTTGAACTGCAATTTGGTTCCAACAGAGGCTCCAACAGATCACATAGGAACTTGGTCCTGGGATGGCCTTTTTGAGATGTCCTGAAGTAGAACAAGAGGAGTCAGACTTCTATATCACTGTGTTGACCACGTATTGAATGAGCGCTGAGCCTTGGTAAGTTCTCAACCTTAGGAACAGCAGCTCCTCTCTGAGGGAGATCCCTGGAGGGGGACTCAGCTGTGAGCCCTCAGCAGTGACATTTCACAGTCACTGGAAAAAACGACAGTTTTAGTGGTAAAGGAAAGTCTAGGGGGCATGTCTCTCAGCCTATATAAATGCATTAGGTGAGTCTAAGCACAGAGAGTCAGCTTTGTTTTGGTTTTACTTTCAGTATCATTCTTCTATATGGGATCTGTATATCAGATGACAGACAAGTAGACAGAAATACCTGAATCTTAATCACAGTTTTAGAGGTATAAATGTAGCCAAATGGTTTGATTTTTCTAAGTCTCATTTGTAAAAATTCATTTTTATATTATCCACCTTTACAGTATTTTTCAGAAGTTGAAATAAAATGGTGCTTGTAAAACTCAACCCAGTGAGTAGAAGTTAATATGTACTCAATAAATGGTCTCCATAATAGAATCTTCTTTTTCATTGTATATGATGAACATAATATATAGTTTGTTTATATAACATATAATAAAATGACAGTAATAATTCTTAACTTTTTACTAAGTATGTACTATGTGCTTGGCACTATTCTAATTGTTTTACACATGATAATTGGTGTTATAGTCACATCAACTCTAAAATGTAGATACTTCTCTTTCTTCCTTTATTCAAGTGAGTAAACCTAGCCCAAAGGAGTGACAAGATCTCACAGCTAGCAGGTGGTAAAGACAGAGTAAAAACAAAGGCTGCCTAGCTCTAAGCTGATAAGTCAGTGCAAGAGTAGGCACATCCTTATACCATATTGAATTTGGTAGGGAAGCTTTAAAATGGGAGGAGGTGGGGCGCCTGGTGGTTCAGTTAGTTAAGTACCCAACTGTTGATGTCAGTTCAGGTCATGGTCTCAGGATCCTGGGATGGAGCCCCAAGTCAGGCCCTCCTCTGAGCCGGGAGTCTGCTCAAGGATCCTCTCTCTGCCTCTAGTCCCACTCACATACTTGTTCTCTCCCTCTCAGATCTTTGAAAGATAAATTAATTAATTGATTAATTAATTAAAAATGGGAGGAGGTGATCTTGTGAACAGAAACACTTGAGAAAATTTAAGTGCAGTGATGACTTTGATCTGGTTAGCAAGAAGAGAAAAATTAGTGTAGAATATTTATACTACTACATTATACATGCTATAAACAAAGGATACATGTAGATGGCACATGGTGGAAAAATTACACCAAAAATTAATTTACACTTGGATCTCTTCTGGTTACCAGGAGTACAGATTTCTCTTATGGATATATGAAAATAGAACTTATATTAAACAATTTTCATATTGGACTACTTCTTTGTACTTACCCCCACTTCCCAGTGTTTTATGAAGACTCTCCAAAGCGTAAACATAGACATAGAAATAGCTTTAACAGAATAAATTTCCAGATTTTAGTTTCCCCAAGTATTCTTTCTTAAGTTTGATCTGCTCAAGTACACACCAGTGACTGCTGCTTCTCTCACTTCCTCTTCCCAAGTTGCCCCATTCATAATCCTACAGGGGAGCAGAGTCTTTAAGCAAAAAATGACCTGTGGTACCAAACCAATGGAGGGTTCTAAATATTGGTATTCATCTCATAAAATAATCGAGATTAATGACTGGGTAGCAAATGCTTTAGTAACTCAGATGCTTGTGATTGTTTGTTTTGCCAAAATTAAAGAAAAACCTAATTAACTTGCCAACTGACAGATCATAAAATAATTTCTAATGATAGACAATGTGGTATTTTTAGAATGCAAAAGGTATTCAAAATTGTTGACATTTAGCAAGATCCAAATTATTTTGTTTTGTTTCATTTTATTTATTTTTTCCCTAGGGTTCTTTCTGATAAATTGTGATTGAGTTAACATTTTAAATATTAGTTGGGAGGCAGATTGCTTGTATTTTAATACTAGCTTTAGCAATTACTAGATGTGTGACCCTGTGTAGGAAATTTCACCCCTATGCCTTACTTTTCTCTTCTATAAAATGGATATAATAAGAGAACCCATCTAGGGGATTTGTTTTTGAAAAATAAATTTATATATCTAAAACATGCAAATCACTCTTTAAGCCATACTAAGAACTACATGAGAGTTAGCTACTCTTACTACCATTGCAATTATCCCTATGATTATTTGTATGTCAGGCTCATAAAGTTCTTTTCTTTGCAGAATTGTCGGAGAAAGTTTATGCTCTTCTTTGTATCCATCTCATTCGCTTGGGGAATGAGCACCTCTACACATAACTTTCTTAAAGCATGATACTCTAAAAAATTAGAAGCATGGACATTTGTAAATAAAAAAGTAAAAATTATACACAGTAACTATTAAGCTAAGTATAAAAGCTAACAAATATTCAAATATTTTGTAATATAATTTTCTTTACAATCTTCATCTTTATTTTCTTTAACCTTTAGGTAAAAAAAAGTTTTGTCAAATTCTTTCTGGACTGAATTAAGTGATACAAAAGGATGATTCTTTAGGAAAGAGTTGTGTTTTTTGCAGTTTAACCAACTAATTACACATTGAAGGGTGTGGATGTATGCAAAGGCTTATAAATGAAATAAGAAGAGGAAAATAATTAAAGAAGAATTTGAAATAAATAACTAGCTACTCACCAAGTCAGCCATGGATGTGGGCAGTTAATGAGTTATATTATAGAACAAAACAAAAGCTATTTTTGTGTTAGTGTTTCACTCAGCAGTTGCAATCCAAAAGTCCACATTTATGTGACCATGAAGCCTCTGAAGGCCTCAGTGGTTGATTATAAGGCATCCTGAGCTCTTTAAATGGTATTTAGAAGGCCCTTATGAATTGTTTCCCTCTTCTTGCCTTTTGTGCTGTATGAATGAAGTCTCTAATAAATTACATTTGAATAATCATAATTAAACTATTTAAAACATGTTTAAAACATATTTAATTTTCAATAGAAATAAATGTGTGTATTTCCATCTTTACTTTGAACTTTCTTCATTTGAAGAAATATGCCTCAAATGTCACACTTCTAATATCATATCTTGGTTCTTAGATCAAGTAAAATATGTTGCATTTGTTAAACTGTTTTCAGTTTTCAAGAAGCTTAATCACACACATACACACACACACACACACAGAGATACACACACACACACAGAATATGTACACACCTTACTCCTTGGCTATATTTTTTCATAAGCCACAATTTTAATTAAAAATGAAACGGTTTCCTCTAAGGTGGTCAATTGCTTAGAAAATGTTAATTGTCTGATGTATACTCACCGGGCACATTGTTAACTTTATCTAACTATATGGTGAGGACATTTTATTAGGAATCCTGTTCCTTTAAAATGTCATTTTATCTCACTGAGAAACATTGGAACTCACAAAACTTTCAGCTTCCTCTGGGACTATAAAAGAGTATCTTTTATGGATTAATATCAATTTCATTGAAATATTTAGTAGGTGTTCATTGATGATTTTTTTAATTGTTAAGAGTTATGAAAACAAAATCTGATGAAATACTTAAACATTACTCCACTTGACTATAAGGTATTGTAATGAACTAAAATTGATCAATCTAGGCCTGGTTATTAGCAGTAAAGTAATTCATCTGTAGACTCCATAGCCATTAATAATTGCAGGAGAAACCTGAGTGAAATTCAGAGCCCTTTTGCAAGAAATAGTATACAAGGAAGAAAATATGATCAAATGCTAGAGCTGGTATTTGTTTGTGGAACTGGAGACAGAAATATTTAAAAAACAAAAACAAAAACAAAAAACTTTAGGAGCTGCTCATTCATTCTATTTCTTGTATTGGCCCAGAGCTCACATTTCTTTTAATATAGAATCTGGCCCTAGGCTAATATGATTCTATGTTTCAAAACCACATAAACTTAGAATCAAAATAAAAAGATGTCATTATGCCACAAAGCACCTGGAGACTTACCAAAATGCATATTCTTAGGAACCATGGGTAAATAATATGATTCACTTGATCTCAGATGAGACCCAGGAATCATCATTTTAAATTATCCCATCAGGAGATCCAAAATAAATGTTCCATGGATTATTTTAGATCAAATATTCCTCTAAACTAATAATGTGTTTAAAATACCTATAATACTAAGGTTGTTTATCTTTAGCACTTAGAAAAGTTCCTAGTACATAACAGTTTCTCAATAAATATTTATTGAACAAATGTATTAATGCACATCTCTTTTTAAAAAATCCTATTGTTCCAGGCACCTGGGTGGCTCTGCCTTCAGTTCAGGTCATGATCTCAGGGTTCTGGGATCAAGGCCCGCATCAGGTTCTCTGCTCAGCAGGGAGCCTGCTTCCTCTTCTCTCTCTGCCTGCTTTTCTGCCTGCTTGTGATCTTGCTCTGTCAAATAAATAAATAAAATATTTTTTAAAAACCCTATTGTTCCTAAGTTAATTAGAAAATGTAAACTCCTTTTTCTAGAAAATGTAAACTCTAATAATTTCATAAAACTTTTAAGTCAGTCTTAAAAAATTATATATAATTTGTTCTCTTTAGAAACAAATATCATTGGGGCGCCTGGGTGGCTCAGTTGGTTAAGCGACTGCCTTCGGCTCAGGTCATGATCCTGGAGACCCGGGATCGAGTCCCACATCGGGCTCCCTGCTCAGCGGGAAGCCTGCTTCTCCCTCTCTCACTCCCCCTGCTTGTGTTCCCTCTCTGGCTATGTTTCTCTCTGTCAAATAAATAAAATCTTTAAAAAGAAAAAAAAAAAGAAACAAACATCATTTTGTGATTCTTAATGTATCATTATCTTGGCTGAGCTGATAATTTAATGAAGCTTGAAGGGTGCCTGGGTGGCTCAGTCCTTAAGCTTCTGCCTTAAGCTCAGGTCATGACCTCAGGGTCCTGGGGTGGAGCCCTGCATCCTACTCCCTGCTCAGCAGGACGCCTGCTTCTCCATCTCCCACTCCCCCTGCTTATGTCCCCCTTTCACGGTCTCCGTCAAATAAATAACATTAAAAAAAAAAACACAAAAAACAAAAAAACAAAATGAGAATATGTACAGAGGCTTCAAATGATGATGGGAGAGTTGTTAAGATTCCACAGTACAATCCCAAGAATAGAGGCAAGATCAATAAAGTAAATCTTTGGAAAACTAGGAGGCTGATATTTATATAAACTGAGGAAATGTATGTCAACATTTTTGTAGCAAGAAATTTTTAAATGTCAAATAGCTATTCAAATATGTAATGAGACAATCTAGACCCTAATTTTTAAATATTTGCTAGACTCCAAGTGTGTAATTTCCAGCTTAAGTTTTTTTTCTCCCATTGTCAGTCTGGGAAGTTTCAGCAATGAATCCAAAACCAGAAAAAATACTTCTGTATTTGAGAGATTGAATTGTTATAGTAATGTAAAAGAAAAAAAGATATAAAAGGTGCTGGGGAAAATAGATGCTCTGCTCTCCAGGTTCATCCATCTGGAATGTGTTTCATATTCCAGTAGTTGAATAAAATTGGATTTCTTCAGTCACACGTACATAACCCAACCTTAAGAAGAACACTCTGCGGTCCCCAGGTGGCTCAGGTGGTTAAGCCACTGCCTTGGGCTCAGGTCATGATCCCGTAGTTTCAGGATTGAGCCCGGTGTTGGGCTCCCAGCTCCACGGGGAGTCTGCTTCTCCCTCTGCCCTTCTCCCCTCTCATGTTCTCTCTCACGCTCTCTCTCTCTTTCAAATAAATAAATAAAATCTTAAAAAAAGAAGAAGAATGCCCTGCCTGTATTTTTGTGACCTAAATACCCATTCAAAGAGCAAGGCATTGTGGCCTTAAAAGAAAGCTATATATCCCATCTTCAACCCAAGAGGCTTCAGTAGTAAGGTGAAAAGCACTGAGGTTATAGCTTCATTACAGGAATCACATGAATCATATTAACCTGTTGGAAAACAGTAAGAATTACAGAGCCAGAATAACACATTTGGTATTCATTCATTGAAATATACAACAATAATATGCTTGTTTTTGTTTTTGTTTTGTTTTTGTCCAGGTGATAAGGGTAGGATAACAATATAAGGCTACTGAGTTAAAACACTAAAGAACCTCTGCCCAAATTTCTCAGATTATAAATGAATTGTGAGATATTTTACTTGAATAAAACTTAAATTTCTACCACAAAATGGACGATTATTGACACAAAGCATTTTACCCAGTTTCTAAGATCTCCTTATAGTTCCTGAACTTATTTTTGTAATCTACATACATCCATTCCATAACAAAAGTCAATTCTAAAATATATATACAGACAGATAGATACCAATTACTACAATTGGAAAAAAAAGTTATCAGTATGGTTGTCCTATTCCTTGCCTTTTTGCCAGTCCTTAGCTAGACAAATAATTGTAAATATCTACATAGAAACTTACTGAAACCCAATTATGGCTACATATGTAATTAAACCATAAAAGAAATTTACTCCAAAGAGCAATAAACATTCTAGTTCTCCAACATCAGTTAACATTATGCTATATATTTGCTCGTCTATTTATTTACCTTTCTGAGCCAACTAAAGTATAAAAAGTCTCAGGACAACGACTACCTTTTATTTATCCCATTAAGGGCCAAAAATTATTACAAAATAGCATTCATTTTATATTTCGGATGTATTAATTCATTTCCTTATTCTCTTTTAAAGTCATATGTTTTATACTTCAGCTGTGTTTGCTTCTCTTTCTAATTAGTAGCTTTAAAAAATATTCCTTTATCCCAATTATGGAGTATGTCTAGGCAAACATAGACTAACTCTATTATTTGTGTTAAAGAAATTTTCAAAATAAATCAATTTCTATTTAAAGCAATCCTCAACTTATTAAATTTTGCATTATGCCTAATTAAAAACAAGAATCAGCACCAAGAATATACCAAACGTTGTGCACCTACTTCCAAAGCATAGTGAAAAGCATAAAGTAGAAATATTTTATAGCATCCCTGTCCTCAACATGAAAGTTTTACATTGTTCTATTCTATCTTTTTTGTTGTAATTCCAGCAGAAACTGTGGCCTCTGCTGAATGTGGCCTTTGAATGCACCCAGGCCCAGCTGGATTCGCTCCCAGTAACCCAAAAGAAACTAACACTTCAAATAAATAAAAGAAACTAAATTTTCACTTAAACTCACCTGTGCACAGAAGCAGCTTTTCCCCCTGTGAAGCAGAAATTTCTATGAGTTGACAGGTATATTAGCCAGAGCCTCAGATACTTCAAAGTCTTCTCACAATTTAAGGAACATGTGAAAATTTTTAATGTAAAAGACTATCTGATTTTATCAATGACTGGTCATATAATCTATATAATTGTCTTGGAGAGTTTGTTCCACTGTTAAAAACAATAGAATGTGTAAATTATTAAAGCTGAACTATAAAATGTATATGATTTTTCATTCATCCTTAAAATAAACACCAAAAGAAATTGTGAAAAGGAAAAGAAAGAAAATATAAAAAGCCATGTTTATTTTTTTAAAGATTTTATTTATTTATTTGACAGAGAGAAACACAGCTAGAGAGGGACTACAAGCAGAGGGAGTAAGAGAGGGAGAAGCAGGCTTCCCACGAAGCAGAAAGCCTGATGTGGGCCTCCATCCAGGGTCTCCAGGATCATGACCTGAACTAAAGGCAGTTGCTTAACCAGCTGAGCCACCCAGGTGCCCCTAAAAAGCCACGTTTAAATAATTGCTTTCACATTATTTTAAGTTTATATGTAGTTTGTTAACATAGGGATGATAGGATATTAAAAAGGTGAAGAGCCTATACAGAAAATTTTCTGATAGCTTGGTGCTTATTAGAATTATCTGAAAAGTTTAAAAAAAAAAAATCGATGTCTGGATTTCACCTTCAGATTCCAGTTTGACTGATCTCAATAGGCAAAGTCAAAGGATGGAGAGTTTCAGTTATGCAAAATGAGTAAATTCTGGGGATCCAATGTACAGCATAGTGACCATAGTAACAGTATGGTACTGTAAATCTGAAATTTGTTGAAGGTAGATCTCAAGTGTTCTCACCACAAGGGACAAAAGAAAAGAATGAAAACGGCATGTGAGACAATGATTATGTTAATTAGCTTGACTATTGTGATCCTTTCACAATATATGCATATATTAAAACATCAGACTGTACACCTAAGATGTATACAATTTCTACTTGTCAATTATACCTCAATAAAGCTAAAAAGTAGGGAGGGGAAAAAAAAAACAACCAAGTGATTCTAATTCAGTCCATTTTGAGAACTGTGCTTCAGAATGAAGACCAAATAAAGCAAAACAAATTATCCTCATATTAGTTCTTTTGCAAAATGTCACGTTTCTATTCAATAAAATTATTGTGTTTTGTGTTTTGACTGAAAACTCCCATAAATTATATCCTGATAGTTTCTTTTAATTTCAGTATTGTTGCTGTTATGTTGATTATAAGTTTATTTCAGTTTACAAAGACAGGCACCACCCTAAAAAATAAATCAATTCCTAATATGTAAAGTTTGTACACAGAGCAAAATATTTCATCCAATTTTTTTAGTCACTTATTAAACTTCTAAGCTTTGTGTGTGCTGTATTAACATTCTTTACACACACACACACACACACACACACACACACACACACATGTAATAAATCAAGAAGAGTACTTCATTAACTGTTAAAACACAATTTTAATAAAAAATTCCAGGCTTCCTCCTTGAATTGAGTAGTTTAACTGTTTATATAACCTATATTCACTAGGTAACTAACAAATTTCCTACTTTGTACTCTGAAATGTTATCAAAAGGAATTATAGTTTCAGATAACAGTTCTTTTTTTTAATTTAACTTAATTTATTTTTAACTATTTTTTAATTTAATTTTATTTTTTCAGTGTTCCAAGATTCATTGTTTATGCCCCACACCCAGTGCTCCATGCAATATGTGCCCTCAGTGCCCACCACCAGCCTCTCCCATCCCCTCACCCCCTTCACTCCAAGACCCTCAGTTTGTTTCTGAGTCTAAAGTCTCTCATGTTTTGTTTGCGGGGGAGAAACGAAACATCAGATAACAGTTCTTGGTGCAAACAGGCAAAATGTACTTTCATAAGTTGGGTATTTTTTTTCACCAATTACATCTTCAGTTCATTTACATTTTCATTCCTAGTAGTTGTGGTATTCTGAAAATGAAGACTGAATGCCTGTTACTTGAATATATTTAGCTTAGTATCTTATCATGGTGCACTTTACATTGAAATATCTTGATAATTAAAGTTTCAATGGGTGATTTCTTAAATTTATTAACTACATTATCACTTTATGTACATTTTAATTTATAACATGAATTAGCAGCTTGTGTTATTGTCATTAAGAAAAATAAAAAAAAATACTAGCAATTATGAGCAGTATGAGTTGATGTAAGCATTTTTGTTAGCCCTGAAGCAGTTCTGATAGTTTTATTGTCTTAATCAACTTAGTCAACTCTCTTTATTGCTCTTTGGAGGCGGTAGTTTTGAACACATGCTGGGGTGTTAGTTCACTGCTGCCAAATTAAAAATGATAATTCTCATGCGTGAAATAACTGTATGGACTAATGACCAAATATCTTTATAATGTGAGACACTGTTGCAGCAGGTGGCCAAACAATTATACACCATAACATAATATATCCCTAAAGTAAAGAAAAATAAAGACACTTTGATACAAAGCAAAAGCATTAGGAGAAAAATATATGTATAGATAGATAATAACATCAATAATTAATAGAAACTGAAGATTTACTCTTTTATTTTAAATAGTAAAAATAAAACCCTTATTCTAAACATTTGATTACACAGGTATTTATAGAATATATATTTATTATGCATGCATGAGAAAAGTGAAAATGTGATTAAAGAACCAAAATTGTCAGAGCTCTTGGCTTTGTGGAATTGGTAGTCATTTTTCAGAGGATTTACCTCTGGTAAGTGTACAATTAGGTAGCAAAGTTCTGAAAATTAAGATTGATTATGGCAAATAAATTTCTGGAAAGAGTAATATGGGAGGTAGGCAAAGTGTTGATCATGAAATGTGCTATATTTAAAGCTTGACTTTGAAATTTATCTTGAAGACTAAGAATACTCACATAATAAGCTTATATTATTCTTGCAGCAAGGTGCAGAATGTGTTTGAAGAAAGTAGATAGATTGATTAGGAGTTTTCTATAATAATCCAGATTAAGTTTTAGTGTAGACACTACAGAATTAATAGCTATGAATAGAGACCAGAGACCAGATTCAATTAATTTATAGAAATTAGATGTACATAATTTTATGACAAAGTAGAGAGAGCATTAGAATAAAACAAAACAAAACAAAAATAAAATAAACAAAAACCCCCAAAAGAAATCAAACTTAGAGCACCTGAGTCATTCAGTCAATTAAGCATCTGCCTTCTGCTCAGGTCTTGATCCTAGGGTCCTGAGATTGCACCCCTATCAGGCTCTCTGCTCAGTGGGGAGTCTGCTTCCCCCTCTGCCTCTGCCTCTCCCCAGGTTTGCACTCTCTCTTTCTTTCTCTCACTCACTCTCTTTCTCAAGAAATAGATTAAAACAACAGCAACAACAACAAAACATCTAAACTCTGGTGTAATCACCAGCTACACGATTTTACTAAGTGATCAAGTACTTCCAAAAGGAAAACTGTTATTGAGGATAAGAAGTAAGCGTAATTTAGCATCTTATTTCTCAGAGACGTTCTAAAGACAACATAGCTTTGGCACCACCTGGGAGTTTATGCTCAATTTCAAACTCCCTAAAGACCTGTTGCATCAAATGCATATTTAACACACTATCTAGGCAGTCCAAAATCATGTATATGTTTTAGAACATGTTACATTTTAGGGTACTTGAGTGGTTCAGCCAGTTAAGCATCTGACTCTTGATTTTGGTCCAGGTTATAATCTCAGAATCATGAGATGGAGCCAGCATCTGGCTCTGCACTCAGCAGGGAGTCTGCTTGAGATACTCTCTCTACCTCTGCCCCTTCCACTGCTCTTTCTCTCTCATTCTCAAGTAAAGAAATACATAAGTAAGTAAGTAAGTAAATAACTGAAATCTTTAGAACATGTTAAATGTGAGCTGTTATATCACACTAGGGTAGAGAGATCACAAGGTAGGTGTTAAAAATCAGAAATATAAATATCAATAGAGAGCATAGAATGGAAATATAAATTTGAGGAACATCAGGAGAGATAACCATAGAAAAAATTTAAATTTTCTGAAGAAAATATATAGAAAAAGGAAACAGATTGGTACTTTAATAGATTCAATAGTACCACAATAGATTGGGTACTTCAATGTTCAAAGACAAATTAGATAAAGGGACAATACAAGAAGTTAAGAAGAAAGTCTCTGGGGCGCCTGGGTGGCTCAGTTGGTTAAGCGACTGCCTTCGGCTCAGGTCATGATCCCGGAGACCCGGGATCGAGCCCCACATCGGGCTCCCTGCTCGGCGGGAAACCTGCTTCTCCCTTTCTCACTCCCCCTGCTTGTGTTCCCTCTCTGGCTGTGTTTCTCTCTGTCAAATAAATAAATAAAAAAAAATCTTTAAAAAAAAAAAAAAAAAAAAAAAAAAAAGAAGAAAGTCTCTAAAAGAGAATTGAGATTATAATGATGTCACATAATTCATTCAAAGGGGAAGGAAAGAGAATCTTAGTAAGATTAATATCTTCACTAAAAAAGAATCTAATAAAGACCTCCAGTATATGACAGTCAGAGAGTTATTGGTCCACAATATATTTTGAGTAAAATAAAGTCAGAGAGCACATCACAATAGATTGAATGATGGGCAGGTAAGGAAGAGAATAAAGAAACTTCTTTGTGTAAAAGAGAGAGATGAGACAGTGGTGAGGTATAGTAGGAGATCTGTAAAATGGTCCCCAAAGATTTCTACCCTAGTGTAGTGCTCTCCTCTTGAGCATGAGCTGGCTTTATTGCATGGCTTTTAGGAGTGCCTGGATGGCTCAGTGAATTAAGCAGTTACCTTCAGCTCTGATCATGATCCCAGGGTCCTGGGATTGAGTCTCACATCGGACTCCCCGCTCAGCCGAAAACCTACTTCTCCCTTTCCCTATGCCTGCCACTCTGCCTACTTGTATTCTCTCTCTCTCTGTCAAATAAATAAAATCTTTAAGAAATAACAAAAAACAAACAAAGAATTGCTTTTAATGAATAAAATTTGGCTGAAGGCATGAGATGTCAATTTATGAGACTATATTACAAAAAGACTGTGGTTTCCATTTTAGGCAACCCATCTGCCATTTTGCAAGTGAGTCAAGTGCTAGTCAAGTGATTGAGCTTGGAATTAGAATCTAGCCCAAAGAATCCCTGAGATATTTGCAGCCCTAACCGATAGCTTAACTGAAGACTTCATGAGATCAGACATAGACCCATTCAGGTTGCACCCAAATTCCTGACCAACAGAAACTATCACATAACCAATGACCATTTGTTTGTTTGTTTGTTTGTTTGTTTGTTTTGTTTTCTTTTTAAGCCAGTAAGATTTGGGGTAATTCTTATGCCACAATAAAAATTATTTTTTAAATATTTTATTTATTTATTTGACAGAGAAACAGAGCTAGAGAGAACACAAGCAAAGGGAGTGGCAGGCAGAGGGAGAGGGAGAAGCAGGCTCCTTGCTGAGCAGGGAGCCCAACGTGGGGCTCAATTCCAGGACCCTGGGATCATGACCTGAGCCAAAGGCAGACACTTAATCCACTGAACCACCCAGGTGCCTCTAGCAATAGATAATTATTAAAGGATAATATTATAATAGACAAGGATAATACAGATTTTGGTACCTAGAATTTGGGATGTTCCCCTAACGTTTATGCAGAAGAGGCACTGGAACTGGATAGCTGATACTAAGGAGAGTGATCATAAAGGCTGAAAAGCGCACTGAACACTCTTCATAAAATGTGGGACTTTGAGGAGCCAGGTGGTAAATGAGGAAACCCACTATTGAAAACTAAAGGAAAGACAATCATTATTATGTAGTAGGAGAAATTTGATAATCATTGTCATCAGCAGTTATGCAGAAAGCGGAACATATGGCTAGTTGTCCACATAATCTACCTTAGTAGATTTCAAAGCAGTGTTGAAGATGCTGGCTGATTTACTCTTGCTATTTAAAGTATGAGAGGAAAGAAAGAATTTGAGAACAGAACTCGTGAAAGAGAGAGCCAGGATTGATGGCTTTGAAAAGAAAAAAAAAAGGAAAAACCAAGTGTTAAAATTAAGAAAAGACCTCAGCAAAGACTAAATCCAGGGCATTACTAGGAAAATATGCTATGAAGCTGAAGCTGAAGCTGTGACTATGAAATCTTTTATTAAGACCTCAGAAAGATCAAAGGTGTGCCTCAGAGAACTGTTCAGTCATATAAAACTCCCTTTAAAAAGATTAAGAGTGTGTTACCAGGGATGCCTGGGTCACTCTGTGGGTTAAAGCCTGTGCCTTCAGGGGCGCCTGGGTGGCTCAGTTGGTTAAGTGACTGCCTTCGGCTCAGGTCATGATCCCGGAGACCCGGGATCGAGTCCCACATCAGGCTCCCTGCTCGGCGGGGAGTCTGCTTCTCCCTCTCTCACTCCTCCTGCTTGTGTTCCCTCTCTCACTGTGTTTCTCTGTGTCAAATAAATAAAATCTTTAAAAAAAAAAAAAAAAAAAAAAAAAAAAAAAAAAAGCCTGTGCCTTCAGCTCAGGTCATGATCTCAGGGTCCTGGGATGGAGGCCCATGTTGGGCTCTCTGCTCAGCAGGGAGCCTATTTCCTCTGCTCTGTCCACCTACTTGTGATCTCTCTCTCTGTCAAATAAGTAAATAAAATCTTAAAAAAAAAAAAAAAAGAGTGTGTTACCAGACCCTCTCAATCAAACAACAGAGTCTCTATGAAGTGTTAAGGGGTTGCCCCTCAGCCTTCTCAACAGGACCCGAAGATAGAGGTGGACTTGTATCTAAGACATTTGTTGATGTGTCTTTTATTTAATGGAAAGAACCCCAAAAAGATGTATAAAAGACCCAAAAAGTCCTTTTAACACTTGTATATGCAGATACATTCCCAAATTGAAGTGAAAAAGAGTCATTTAGGCCCCCCAAAAATCTATAGTCAGAAAGCGACTCTGAGAGCAGAATAAGCACCCAGAAGGCAAAGGATCTGGGAAGCCTACCCTCCCTCGGTTTGGCCTGACACAACCAGGGCCTTCCTCAAGTTGTACTGTAAACTGTTGTGAGAATCTGAGCAAGAGGTACCTAGACAAGTCACCCTGGATTTCTGAGTCACAAAAACTGAGATAATAAATTATAATGTGTATTCTTTTAAGTAGTTGAATTTTGGCGTAATAGATACATTACTGGTAGAGAAAGAGATGGACATTAAAGACCATATTTGTATATTTGTAGGAAAAGCAAGAATATGAGCATTTGGATTAATCTTGGTTACAAGATGTGATATTTTTTTTTCCTAAGATAAAGAAGATGCAATTATTAATTTGGGGATAGAGTTTGAGAACATACTTTGTTGATGATCTTTATTTTCTTGATAAAATATGATATAGAGGCCTTCTGCTTAAAATAAGCAATTTAACTTCAAATAAAAGAAATCTGGAGGGAATCTGGGAATGACCAAACGAGAGACAATAAAGAAATGTTCACAAAGTGGTAATGGCAAAACATAAATTAGGGCTAAAATATTTACACTGTAAAATGGATAGAATGGAGACTTTTGGCATCCCAAAAGTGGCTTACATTTAGCTTCAGAGAAAAAAGATGCTTTCTTCTTTGACTCAAGAAGAACAGGGACAAGACATTTCTGTATATTGCCAAACAAATATTGGAGGGAAGAATTATGGGACCTACTCCAAATAAGAAAATGCATAAAGCCACAAGAGTTCGGCAGATTCCAAGGAAATGATGGTTTCTAATACCTGATCTGTTTGGATCTGTAGCATGGGAAAATGAAAGAATATGATGGGAGACTGTGATTTTGAAGTTCAAGTGTCACGGAGTTTGAGGTGCATGGTCTAGCCATTATAGTGCATGATAAAGAAAAAAGAAAGTACACTTCAATGATACAGTATAAATGAGGCACAAATCTTATGGGTATGGCAAGGGTGATTATGGATTAGAAAGATGAGTCAAAGTGCTATGGACTATGACCAATTCCAGAGTTTAAAATTATAGATCTGAAATATTTTATCTGCTCTGTGACTATACAGAGAAGCAGACTCCTTGGACAATAGTTCTAAGTATTAACAAATTAATGAGGCTTCCTAGATGCTAAATTATCCACATTTCAAAATACACTATGGTCCTAAGAGAAATAATAAAAAATAATTTGTGTCAGAAATGATATTTATTATTAAAAGATAAAAAAGTTTCTGTTATATCTTTCTAATCTTAATATACATTTTTGAAATATAACTGTTTTATCATTATGAAAGCAATAGAGGCAGAGCATTTGGAAAATGAAGAATTCAAATGCAACAATGTCATTTATCTCTGCATTCAGATATGAAATTCTCTTGACATTATGAAATATTTTTCTTTTTCTCTTTTTTTAAGATTTTATTTATTTGACAGAGAAAAATATAGCTAGAGAGGGAACATAAGCAGGGGGAGTGAGAGAGGGAGAAGCAGGCTTCCCGCCGAGTAGGGAGCCCCATGTGCAGCTTGATCTCAGGACTCTGGGATCATGACCTGAGCTGAAGGCAGACTCTTAATGACTGAGCAACCCAGGCACCCCTGAAATATTTTCTTTTAGCCTTTCATTTATGCACAACCTTAATCCCCAAAATGCACAAATATACATACATAATTATTGTATATTCAATTTCAGTTCCCACTTTAAATGATCAATTTTAACAGTGATATTCAAATTATTAAGTTATATCATTGATATTTTCCTACATTGATATTTTCCTGCAGCTGAGATACTTCTTTTAATAATTTATAAGTTTTTCATCATATAGATTTATCCTAATTTACTTAACTATTCTCTTTTATCAGAAATATGGATGTTCCTATTATTTTAATTTGAAAGTAATATATGCATCTTAATTTACACATCTTCTGATACAATACTATTTTGTAGGCTAAATAGTAGAAATGTGTTTAGTTGATTATAGGGTATGATTTTTTTCTTCCTTTGAAGATAAGATGGAGGCTGCTAAATTGATATTATAAAAGTTTTCCCTTGTATACTCTTCAGCTTTGTAATGGTGATTTTTCTCAATTTGTCATGACTTATTGAGTATATAGAATATATAAATTTCTGTTATCTGGCATCACAATTACCAGTGGCTTTTAGCTAAATAGAAAAAAATGATAGCTATAGTAAGAATCACAGGCAAATTAATTGAGTTGAACTCACAGCATTATTAAATTACATGATAAACATTGAAACAGTGTATGCATCACCTTCATGTCTAATGCCAAGGCTTGATTTCTCCAGGAAAGGCTGTTGGACAGGGCAGAGGAATGCAAAGTGAGGGAAGAACAAGAACTACTGGACCCCTGCAAGCAATGTAGGAACCCATGTAAGGATTAGACCGGTATTAGTTCTTGCTAACTTGATGTGGATGTTCTACAGGAGAAGTGGACATCCTTCTAAGAGCTAAACCCCCACTTGGCCCAGGAATCAGTCTGAAGGATTGGAGAAGGTTGAACAGTCAGTCCAGGATGACCTCCATGTTCACAAGGTAAGTTATCAAATGACTGACAGTGTGAGTCAGCTACAAAAGCATCTGGTGACTCTGACCTGACCTTCAGGGCATACAAAAGCAAGATGACTTCTGCTTTCAGGCAACCCTCTAAACCTAGCTCAAAAATATTTCTTGTGGTCTACCTTAACCAGAAATATAGGGGAAGGAAAATTCTGGGAAACCGTATTCAGCAGGCAAAGTTGACATGTATAGAGCCACCACAATACGGTCAAGGTATTTTTTTCCAGATTATTACTATGTTCTTATTTTCTTCCATGAAGCATATTTTCTTTGACTTCAAATTTTGATTTAAAGGGTGTACTTAATAACATTTAAAAAATTATTTGAATGAGGAACATTCCTATTCTTTTAAAATATACATTGCCCAATATTTTATAATTGTCTTGTCCTCCTCTCCAGATGACATCAATATTTTTTTTTAATTTGACATTATTGGGTTATAGAAAATTACTTAATTTGTTTTCACAGAAATAACAATGCTCTTTCTTTTTCACTCACATTATAAAATGTGAATAAATGAAGCATTTATAAGAAAATATGCCACCAGTCTAAACAGACTTGGAAACAATGCAAAAGAATGTTGTTAAGCACACAACTCTTTTGGTGGGAGGAGAATTTCATGACCATAATTGAGAGTAATCTACTACTTGCTAATTCTCAGTCTGCCTTGGGCAACCATGGTCAACATATTTCATGGAAGAAAATGAGATATTGGTTAGTGCATTGTGCCTATTAAGCAGAGATCTTTGAAGAAAACTCCAAATTTACACCAACTTTCATACTACATAAAACTTTTTAAAAATATACACATGCATATATAGACACACTTTAACTTATAAATATGCAAATTAATGCATGCGGAGGGATAGACAAATACATGGATACATAGTAAATTAGAAAGAAAGGACATGTGCTTTATAGCTATATAGTATGTGCAGCTGGCTCATATTGGCTTACAAAAGCATTTTTTCTCAAACCTGCATTAAGTCACACCAAGTTAGTGGCTTCATATGTGCCATAGTGGGAATATTTACACTATGAAATTGGTAAATACTATAAATATGGGCTTGGGGGAGATTCACTGTAGGGGAAAAGCCAGTTCTCAAACTTTTGCCCGCACACCACCTGTTATGTGCATGTGTACACACATATGCACACACACTCATACCCAACTATTTTTGAACTCTTGCAACACAGGGATGCCTGGTTGGTTCAGTTGGTTAAGCATCTGCCTTTGCCTCAGGTCATAATCCCAAGGTCCTAGGGTCAAGCCCCCTCAGCAGAGAGCCTGTTTCTCACTCTGCCTCTACCCCTGCCCCCTGCTCTTTTGTTTCTCTCTCTCTTTTTTGAGAATAAAACAAAACAAAACAAAACAAAACGGTATTGCAATATATATGATGAAACATTTCATTATTTTAAACCACCACCACCCAATATACTATATGTGTTTCCAAGGTATGGTGTTTTTCTCAGGTTTACATATGGCCTATAATAAATATTGTTATATAGTTGTAATTCCCTCAAGTTTTTTCCCCATTGGTGTGGTATAAATAATAGTATGTCTCATGATCAGCAGTATCATATGTTTGACTTTTATGCAATAGGGCACATGTAGTCTATTTTTGCTGAATTTTTAGTTTCCAGATTTTCACAGTTACAAATGCTACAATGAATTTATTGTTAGTACACATTTTTCATTTGGTCATCTGTCAGGGACCTATCAGTAAGTCTCAGATGGCAGTGAAAATTTCCCTGACCAATTCTCACAGAAACAGTGAGATCTTGAGGTCCCACAAATAGCAGGACTCCATTCAGGACCCAGTGGGGTGGGAACTGAAAGCTGAACCCTCTATCAGTGGCAGCCCAGAAGCCCCAGGTGTCTGGGTTCAAAGAGTAAGTTTCCACTCATCTGGCGGTATCTGGAGTTGACTTCCCTGGTGCACTCACAGAGGCCAACCCGAGAAAGAACCAGCAGGGTGCCCAAGGCATAGAGGTCATTCTTTCATACTTTTCCATCAACCCAGTGGCTGCCTCCAACATGATGATCTACATATTTAACAGAGTGAACATGGGGCAGGGTGAAGCAGGATGTGGGCATTATTGCTAAGTACCTGGACAATGTCTATCTTCATCTCAAGGAGGAGGAGTACCAAAAGGGCAAGTTGCAGAACTATGTGTTCCAGGAGTGTGTTAACTGCCTGGAAGAGACCCATGAGTTTTTTGAGGCCATTGGTTTCCGGAAGGGAATGCTTCCCAGTTAGGAGGGCAACTCAGAGTTCTATCTATCTTCTGAGACAAGTAACCCTGGCCCAGCCCACAGCCTGGAGAGAGACAAGGAGCACTTGCTCAGTGGGGAGCCAGAGTAACTGAACCTACATTGCTGGGTGTTCAGCCTTTGCCCCTGACCTCCCAGTTCCTTCTGCAGGGGATTCCTTCCATCTCCCCAAAGAGTTGATGTAGCAGGAGCAGAGGCTCAGCTCTGATGTAGTGGCTGCAGGGTGCTGCTGTGCAAAATCAGGAGGGAGAAAGAAGATGAAAAGAGATGTGAAAATATACCTCCAAGCAGAGAAAGTCAATTATTTTATGGTTTCACTTACTTGTGGAGCATAAGGATTAACATGGAGGACATTAAGAGAAGGAAAGGAAATGTGAACTGGGGTAAATCAGAGAGGGAGACAAAACCTGGGAGACTGTGGACCCTGAGAAACAAACTGGGGGTTTGGGAAGGATGGGGTTTGAGGGGATGGGTGAGCCTGGTGGTGGGTATTAAGGAGGTCATGTATTACATGGAGCACTGAGTGTGGTGCATAAACAATACATCTTGGAACATTGAAAAAATAAAATAAAATATTAAAAGAAAGAAAAGAAAATATACCTACAAGTTGCTGTGTATCAGCTTCACTGAAGGCTGCCTCCTCTAGGGGGCCTCCTATGCCTGGGAGCAGGTGGAGTCAGTACTGTACAGGTTCCTCCTCAGGCCCTGCAGAATGATGAGGCACCTTACCAGCTCCTGGCTTCCTAAGGGCAGGAATTGTCTCAGGATCAGAAGCTGGTGTGTGAGCTGGTGCCCTCAGTCCTCCTGACTTTCGACTGAGATACAACTGAGTTAGAGGACATGAAGGCCATGGGGCCAAGCCATACTCCTGAAGTTTGGGCCACTAAGAAGTTCTTCTGAAATAAAAGCAGGGTTGGCTTCATAATAAATGCATAAATGCTAAAATAAAATAAAATAAAATAAAATAAAATAAAATAAAATAAAATAAAATAAAATAAAATAAAATAAAATAAAAATATTTCTAATAGTATATTCATTATGAACTATAACTGAGGGTTAGATTTAAGCAAGTAGACAGGAAGAAATAGAATTAGTAGTTCAAGGGTGTTTTCATTCTAAATCTTGGCAGATAACACCAATTTTTCAGTCTGAAAAAATATTATCAGATATGACTGCAACAGTGCATTTTAACATTATATTTAATTTGTATACAAATTAGTTTTAGTGAGTATTTCTTATTATAGAAAGCACTGAAAAAGATTATTGAATAAAAGAGAGTAGAGTTTACATTATTTTAGGGACTAAAGAGCAATGTATAAGAATAAAAAATATATAGCATGTATATATAAGAATATAATATTCATGGAAGAATAAGAAATGTATATCATATCACAAATAAGAATATATATCACCAGCATGGTCAGGCTCTGGTGAAAGGTCTCTTGCTTGCAGTTGGTGCCCTTCTGGTTATGTCCCTGTACAGCTGGGAAAGGAGAAAGCAAGCTGATTGCTCTCTTCTTATAAGGTACTGATCCTTTCATGAAGGCTCTACTCTCATGACCTCATCTAAACCAAATTATCTCCCAAAGGCCTATGTCTAAATATCATCACGTTGAGGGTTAGAGCTTAAACATATGACTGGGGCAGCATGGGGGTAGGAGAAAATTCAGTCCACACCACTGAAAAACATTGCAATGGTGTGGATGAGAATAGATGATGCTGAATATGAACAACTATCCACGCAATTTTAGCTGGGAAAGGGAATGGAAAAAAAAAAAAGTGGGGATATAGCTAAGGGGAGAGTGAGGCCAGAAGATATTTTTATCTTAATTGGAGATAATAGTACATATTTATATACTGATGGAAATTATGGCATGGAGGAGAAGAAATCAAAGATGCATGAAAGAGAATAATCAAAGGGCATATGTGGAGAAAGCAAAAATAGATGGGATCCAAAGCAAAGCAGATGCCATTGACAGGAACAGGGCACAGATCTGTAGAAATAGGGCTGAAAGCAGAGAATATATATATGTAGATGGAGATTGGAGATTTGGTGTGAGGGTGAGAGATTTCCCAAAGCATAGTCACGTAGTACATTTCCATAATTTCAGAAAGTTTCATTGTATAGCACTTCCAAAATGATTTCTATTATCCTAAGATTATAAAATTATTCTTTTCCATTTTCTCTTAAAATTTACCTTTTACATATTATTTTTGTTTTAAATCTGAAAAGCATTTTTATACTTGAGATACATTAGTAACTACTGTGATTTTCTCCACTAATTAGCCAATTATCTTTAATCCATGTATTAAAACTCTCATCCTTTCCCCATTTTATTAAAATTTCAACTTAGTTATATATGATGCCTCTTTTATATGTGCATAGGTTGCATTTATAACATATATGAAATACATAAATATATATTAACATCTGCTGTTAGTTTTTTTTGGTTTTGTTGTTGCTATTACATTTCAAGTCATTTGTATTTGATAATTCATTTGTCATATCTGTGGTACATTTTTCATTACTGTCAATTATACTTTAGCATAACAACTAACTTGTCATATTTTCCTTATTCACATCATTTTCCTTCCTCTCACTATGAATTTTCTTTTATATAGTTATGAGGAAAATTAATCTGTTCCCTTTTTCATAACCTTTCTCTCACCCTTCACATTTCCTTCTCCTTTTCCTCCAGCTTCTTAGAGAATACTGCGACTCAGGATCCCAGCACACACTACACTAAACAGTTTTGTCCATCACTCTTTTTAGTTCTTCTAGTGGGACTTTGATATTTTTTTAAATTTTCACATTTTCTGTTTCTTTTAAGGCATTTCACCTTTATTATTTATTTGGATTTGGGTTTTTTATATTGTAATATTTTATACATGTAATATAATATGTGTAACACAACAATAAGCCATAAATCACAATGTAAAATGAACAGAAACCAAAAAAATTCAAGAAGTCAAAGCTGCTTGTGCCCCTTTCTCAAATCCCATTCCACTGCCCTTATGCTTTGAATTATTATTTGTTTTTCTTCTTTTTTAAAGATTTTATTTATTTATTTATTTATTTATTTATTGACAGAGAGAAACACAGCCAGATAGGAAATACAAACAGGGAGAGTGATAAAGGGAGAAACAGGCCTCCTGCCAAGCAGGGATCCCAATGCGGGACTCGATCTCAGGACTCTGGGATCATGACCTGAGCCAAAGGCAGATGCTTAATGACTGGGTCACCCAGGAGCCCTTTGTTATTCATTCTTTTGCAACGTTTTTTAACTGAATTGTCATCATATGTAGTTCTAAATATTTTTTAAAAATTAAAAAAAACAGGGGCGCCTGGGTGGCTCAGTTGGTTAAGCAACTGCCTTCGGCTCAGGTCATGATCCCGGAGACCAGGGATCAAGTCCCACATCAGACTCCTTGCTTGGCGGGAGGCCTGCTTCTCCTTCTCTCACTCCCCCTGCTTGTGTTCCCTCTCTCGCTGTTTCTCTCTGTCAAATAAATAAAATATTTTTTAAAAAAATTAAAAAAACAAAAACAAAAAAATTGAAAAAACATAGTGCTATATACTGTTTGTTTTTTACTCAGTTTTATGTTTTTAAGATTCATGGTTGTCATATTTACCTTCTCTTAACAGTGTATAAAACCCGACTATTAAAATAGTCCCCAATTTGTTACCATATCCAGTTTATGAACAAATGTTTTGTGTGTCTGTTTTATTTTTGACTTTGTTTACTTTTTTGGTCAATGATGCACATATCTCTTCATGCGCATTTTTTAAAGTTTTGTAGGTAACATATGAGGAATGGAATTTTCAGGGTACACATGCTTTCAGTTTCACAAGATAATACTGCTTGCTTCAAATGGTACACTAACTTGAATCTAATGCTTTGAATTATTATAACTCCATAATGTTGTACATTTAAAGCCAGTGAAAACTACACTATTCTTAATTTATTTTTCAAAAGCATCATAGCTAGTTTTTTGTAGTCATTTTCCTGTTTACATTTCAATATTCCTTGTCAAGATATTGTGATTTTTGAACAGAATCCCATTAAACTTTGCAATTTATCTTCCCATTTAATTCATGCAATGCCTCATCATTTATCTCAATATTCTTTTATGACTATCAAGGACATATTATCATTCTTAGTAGCTCATTTGTATTCTATTTGATTCATTGCTACTACATATCCAGATTTCTTTCTCCCTTGGCACTTTGTAAGAATATTTATTGGGGTGAATCATTTAAATTATATCACAGAATACTACGTGTTTATTGGTCTGTGCTCTGTTTGTTCAGATAATCTAATCCCAATATATCCCCTGAAAGGCCAACACTTGAACTTTGAGCATTTTCCTCATGATCCTAATTGTGTAGTACTATCCCAAAAGCAGATCCCGCCTGGGACAAAAATACTGTAATCCCTTGAATCATTCCTTATTCATTTGGCAGCTTAGGTAAGAGTCCAAATCTGACTCAATAGCAGTATGGATTTAATATGAAATGCGGCTGAAAAGTGGCTGCACCTGATGAGCCATGGGGAGGCAGCAGAACCCGGAGCCCAGAAGGAGCTCTCTGGAGAAAAGCTGATTCTTGGACCAAAGATACAAGCTTCAAGTCAATCCCACATCCCTATTCAATACTACCACTATATACAACCAGTTCTAATCCCCCTATATCTTTTGAAAGTGGGCTCCTCCAACAATAACAACAAGACAAACTAAGGAGCGTCTGAAACGCATTCCTTGCCCACAAGGAGTGTCTGCCCTCACCTTCCCACTCTAATTCGTCAGTGTGTCTGTGTAATTGTCTTTGCTTCTATATTATATAAATACTGGTCTTGGGGGTCATATAGGTTGGGCTTCGCTTTTTGATCTTTTCATTTACCCTTGATAACCCTTTTCTTTACCCTGTAACAGCTTTGTACCATATAAATCCTATCACCGGGCCCCACTCTGGTAGGGGTGTCTTTTCTTGCTTCCTCTTTTCCATTTTCTTTTTTCTTTCTCCTCCCTTTTCGGTGGTGAACTCTGGTTGCTCCAAAACCTTCCAAAGACCAATCCACCTAGATAGTGGCTGATATATCTAGCCATACACCCCCTCACCCACTCCTCGCCACAATGACTCGGAGAAGGAACACCCAACAGAAGAAGAACCCTGAGACTGCAACCTCGGTCACAGAATTACTGGAAATGAACATAAACCATATGACAGATATGGAATTCAGGGCAGCAATAGTCCAAGCAATAGTCAATTTAGAAAAGAACATTAGTCTCAAAGTGGAAGCCATAGTAACAGAAGTGAAAGCTGAGGTTAGAAAGGCTTTAGACGAGATGCAATCTAATTTAAATATGCTAACAGCCATAGTAAGTAAAGCTGAAGATCGTATCAGTGATTTAGAAGACACACGGAATAAGAAGGAGGAGCAAGAGAAGTCTTGGAGCAAACAACTAAAATCCCAAGAAAACAGAATAAGGGAAATGAATGATGCCATGAAACACTCCAATATCAGAATTATTGGAATCCCTGAAGGAATCGAGAGAGAGAGAAGCCTAGAAAATATTGTTGAACAAATCATGGATGAAAATTTCCCAAATCTGAGGAATGAAACAAATGTTCATGTCCTAGAAGTAGAGAGGACACTCCCCAAGATCAATGAGGCCAGAAAAACTTCCAGGCACATAATAGTAAAATTCTTGAATCATAAAACCAAAGAATATGTCTTGAGGGAAGCTAGGAGAAAGCGATCCCTTACCTATAGAGGGAGGACCATCATAATAACGTCAGACCTTTCCACAGAAACCTGGCAAGCCAGAAAGGGCTGGCAAGACATATTCAGGAAGTTACATGACAAAAATATGCAACCAAGGATAATGTATCCAGCAAGGTTGACTTTCAAAATGGAAGGAGAAATAAAGAGCTTCCAGGACCGCCAAGGTCTAAAAGATTATGCCACCACCAAGCCAGCACTACAAGAAATACTAAGAGGGGTTCTTTAGAGGAGAAATGAACCCAAGAGTGACACAAAACAGAAATATACAGAGGTAACTTATAGAAACATGAACTCCATAGGCAACATGATGTCAATACAAACATATCTATCAATAATCACCCTCAATGTGAACGGCCTAAACGCTCCAATAAAAAGACACA
>PITA01008498.1:0-84060 GCA_004023965.1 Spilogale gracilis | reverse complement strand
GCCGAGGAGGGAGCCCGATGTGGGGCTCGATTCCAGGTCTCCCGGATCATGACCTGAGCCGAAGGCAGTCGCTTAACCAACTGAGCCACCCAGGCGCCCCAGGAGTTCTTCACTTTTTATTTTACTTGGCTTTTGCATTTCTTTCACTGATTCTCCAGTGTGGATTAGAAGTCACTAATGAAGGCATATATTCAGTAAATGGCATCCTTTTAAATCAAAATACCGCAGACTGTATAGCAATATGTAAATAATAAAATAAAAAACATTTTTGCATAAATAATGTTTAATCCTACACCTGTGAAACCACATAGGGAAATGTCAAAATGAGAGCTTAATGTGGCTTGCCCATGATCACAAAACTAGAAAATGCCAAGCTATATATAAATAGGCATTTTCACACAATTTTTAAAATTTATTGTTCTTAGCAACCTAGTACAGAAATGGTCCATAATTCGCGATTACTGTTTTATACACAAGGAAATAATCTCAGATTAAAGAATTGGCTTAAGTAAATTCACACAGCTAAAAAGAGGCAGAATTAGAATTCAAATTCAGGCTTTTAAATGAAAATGATGGCTCTATAAGCTGGAGTTTATTCTCTTGACATCTTGCAAGCTTTAGTGCTTAAGAAAATCTGTTCTGTAGGAAGTAAGACCATTAGCGTTGATATTCAAACTAAGGTACCATAGGCTGGTGCTCTATCTTTGTTCTATGTGGAAAAAGTGAGGATTCTATACCAGGACAAACAAGCATAAAGAACTACCTTTTGGGTGCCTAGGTGGCTCAGTGGGTTAAAGCCTCTGCCTTCGGCTCAGGTCATGATCCCAGGGTCCTGGGATTGAGGCCCGCATCTTCCTCCTCTCTCTCTCTGCCTGCCTCTCTGCCTACTTGTGATCTCTCTCTCTGTGAAATAAATAAATAAAATCTTTAAAAAAAAAAAAAAAGAACTACCTTTTTTCCAGCTTGCCTATTGAGATAGAAGAAGTCCCAAATACGTGGCAAATAATATTGTTATTCTCCTAGATAATTTCTGTTCTTTTGATTATATGATGGTCCTCCATCAGAAGGTGTACATAGACAATATCAAGCGACAAAAGGACCCAGTGCTCAGTTTAAATCTGGATCATAAAGTTAAAAGATAATCCTGGAATCTTTAATTTGGACTTTAACGTTGGAGATATACACACACACACACACACATATATATATATATATATATATATATATATATAAACCTTTTTTTTTAAAAAAGGTTTTGTTTATTTATTTGACAGAGAGAGCGAGATCACAACCAGGCAGAGAGAGGAGGAAGCAGGCTCCCTGCTGAGCAGAGAGCCCGAGGAGGGTCTCAATCCCAGGACCTTGAGATCATGACCTGAGCCGAAGGCAGAGGCTTTAACCCACTGAGCCACCCATGCGCCCTATATATCTTCTTTTTAGATACTTTCCTTTGTAGAAGTGATTTTTGCCATTTCAGAATCCCATATTGTGTTCACAAAGTCAGTATAAAATTGATCATTTTTTACCTGTGTATTTTAATGTATAAAATACCTTGTTGAAGAAATTTTAATTCTTGAGGCACCTGGGTAGCTCAGTTGTTAAGCATCTGCCTTCAGCTCAGGTCATGATCCCAGGGTCCAGGATCAAGCCCGAATTGGGCTCCCTGCTCAGCGGGAATCCTGCTTCTCCCTCTCCCACCCAACTCCCTCCGCTCATATTTCCTCTCTCGCTGTCTTTCTCTGTCAAATAAATAAATAAAATCTTTCAAAAAAAATTCCATAACTTAAATTATCTAATTTTTAGATTATTAAATTATTTTTACTTTTCCTACTCATTTTTTGCACTTTGGCCTTTTTTGCCAGTTAACTTATAGATTTTTTTTTTTTTTGAAAGCTGAGAAAGATTGAGCTCATCGAGGCTTGCTACTTACCAGCACTACTTGTTTGATAATTGTGAAATGCAACTCAGTAAGGCTTAGATATTATTGACATGTACTTAACCACCAAATCCTAAAGTAGCTAGTACTTTTTTTTTTTAAGAATTTAGAAAGTTCATATTAACAATGTAAACTTACTTACCTCAGGTGGCATGAATTCCATAATAGACAAGTTTTTTCCTTACTAATGCATCTGTAATATATGGCACAGAGTAGAAACTCAATAATCTTGATAAATGAACATTTCAGTTTTGTTTCATTTTTCCTAATGTTTTTAAAGCAATGCCCTGTTATGTCACTAGATGGCATAAGCTTCTGTTCAAATTACTGATAGGAAATTATTTTTCCAACCCTAGTAATTTGTGGTTTTTGTTAATTCAGTAAATTTATTTAAAATTGGCATATTAACAGCAGAAGTGTCTCACAATCATCTTTTTTTTTAAAATTTTATTTATTAGAGAGCAAGCACAAGCAGGAGGGAGGGGCGGGGGGAGGGAGCTCAGTGTGCTCTCGATCCCAGGGCCCCAGGATCGTGACATCAGCCGAAGGTAGACATTTAACTGACTGAGCCACCGAGGCACCCACAGACATCTTAATAATATGTCAACAATAGATTTTATGGCAGAGTTAAAGTGTAATTTCAATTTTTTTGTTATTTTTTTAAGATTTTACTTATTTGACAGAGAAACAGCCAGAGAGGGAACACAAGCAGGGGGAGTGAGAGAGAGAGAAGCAGGCTTCCCCCTGAGCAGGCAGCCCGATGTGGGACTCGATCCCGGGTCTCCGGGATCATGACCTGAGTCGAAGGCAGTCGCTTAACCAACTGAGCCACCCAGGAGCCCTTGTAATTTCAATTTTTATACTGTGAAGATAATCTCAAAGTCAGCAATGAAGTTGTTAAAAAACAAAGACCTTGGCTTATTTGAGCTGTGTGCCATATCACTTTTGTGCATTATTTTTGTGTATACATGATAAACTATTGATTAAAACTCTGGTTTGTAAATTCCTAAGATGATTCATTGATCTGAATTTTATTTTATCTTGCTGCCTATATAAACCCGTAAGTGCTTTCTGAAATACATGAATAACATCGCCATACTGTGCTTGAAGATGAATGAAGATGAATCATCTGTTGATACTCATTATTCTCTACATTAATAAGGGATATATTCTGAGTATGGTACAGTTGGCAGAAGGGAATTGAAGGCTTAGGTTGTAAATGTATTTCCTCCATAGGAGTTACGGTGTGATATAAGCAGCTTTTCCCCAATTTTTTATTTTTATCTTTTTTTTTTTTTTTTTTTTTACTAAGTAAGCTGTACACACAGCATGGGGCTTGAACTCATGTCCCAAAGATCAAGAGGCACATGCTCTACTACTTACTGAGCCACGAGGCACTCTAGCTTCCCAGTTTTTTTTTCGCTGTATTTTTTTAAATTTAATTTTTTCAGTGTTCCAAGATTCATTGTTTATGCCCCACACCCAGTGCTCCATGCAGTACGTGCCCTCAGTACCCACCACCAGGCTTTCCCATCCCTCCACCCCCTTCCCTCCAAGACCCTCAGTTTGTTTCTGAGTCCAAAGTCTCTCATGTTTCGTTTCTCTCCCCAAATTACCCTACTTCCCATTTCCTTTCCTTCTCCTACTGTCCTCTATATTACCTCTTATGCACCACATGTAAGTGAAACCATGTGATTCTTGACTCTCTCTACTTGGCTTATTTCACTCAGCATAATCTCTTCCAATCCAGTCCATGTTTCTACAAAAGTTGGATATTCATCCTTTCTGATGGATGCGTACTATTCCATTGTATATATGTACCACATCTTCTTTATCCATTCATCTGTTGAAGAGCGAGTTTCTTCCCAGTTTTTTTTAATATGAAAGCTCCTTTCAACAGCAGAATATTTTGTAGATCACCACATGATAGTTGTTGAACTTTGGGTATCTGTTGATTGAGAAGGTAAAGCTAAAAGCACAATGAATCCAGTAATGTGCTTAAAATAAATTTGTATTTTAAAATTTATAACTTGTACATGTTACTCTAGAGTTCTTCACATAAAGCCACACACGTGTTCAGAGAGAGTACAGTTTTGGTGAAACTTCTACCTGTGAGTGCTTTTTAAATTTCAAAATAAAAGGACGGGTTATAAATAGGAAAGGGAGTTGTTTTGCAGGGAGAAAAAGCAGGTTGGAAGGGAAAGAACAGCCAATGGCCACTTTAATAATGTCACGGTTAGACTGATAGTCTTTTTTGGTAAAAAGGATGTGTTCCATTTTTACAACATGTATGTTAAATATACACAAACTGTATACTGTGGAATATATGGAAATAGCTTTTTTTCAGAGCAAGTCTGGTTTTCTCATTTTAAACTACCTTAATATAGCACTAAAAGTTCACTCTGAATTTTGTATGACACTACAGTTTAAGAATTTCTTATTTTTACTTGCATGTTAAAATTAGAGTTGTAAATTTAATGTTTGGTTTTTATTAGGAAATCAGAAGAAACACAAGTTGAGGATAATGATTTTGGTCTAAAGTCAATGAATTTTTTTTTTTTTTTTTAAGATTTTATTTATTTGACAGAGAGAAACACAGCCAGAGAGGGAACACAAGCAGGGGGAGTGAGAGAGGGAGAAGCAGGCTTCCTGCCGAGCAGGGAGCCCGATGTGGGACTTGATCCCGGGTCTCCCAGATCATGACCTGAGCCGAAGGCAGTCGCTTAACCAACTCAGCCACCCAGGCGCCCCAAAAGTCAATGAAATTTTAATACTTAACTCTTTTTTTTTTAATTACTGACTGAAACTTTTCCTTTCCTGTTTAAAGATGATGAAAAAGATGAGCATACTTCTAAAAAGCGCAAAGTAGAAGCAGGAGAACCAACAAAGAAGAAAAAATAGAAAACAACAAATGGCAAGAATTTCTGGACTGCAAAACTTATTGAAACGGTTTTCTTGGGCATATTAAGTTGACATTTTAAATTATTGTGAAACAACATCTCCATGAAAGTTCATGTTAATTAATTATAAGTATTATTGTGGGAACTTTCCACTGTAGAATTCATTTTTTATTTAAAACTTTATTTAAAACTCAAGTGGTGATTTGTGATTGTGAAATTGACAATACATGGAAGCATTCTTGCTATCACAGAATTGGTGACATGCTTTGAGAGTTTTGTCACATGTCGACATGCCAATGTTCTATGAACCTTTTATAAAGGAATATATTTTTAAATATATTTTAATGTACTGTGAACTTGTAGGGTGCTTTTCAACAGTGTTTGTACAGTGTAAATAGATCATGGAAATAAAATTACTTGTTCAATATTACTATTATTGCATAACATTAACATTTGAATATTTGTGACAAGTACCCCTCTTTGCCATGTGATGTTTTGATAGTAGGTATTACCATCTAGGAGTGCGTCCTGTGTTCCAGGTGCTTTGTGGATACTTTTTCTCTGATCCTCAGACAGCTTGGTAAAGCAGGTTCTGGTGGCTTCATTTTACAATAAAGAGAGATTAACTTACCCAAGTTTCCACAGCGAGTGAGCAGTGATTTGGGATTTAACTAAGGATACTTGAACTCCAAACATCACCCTGAGCCACCTACCCACCAACCAACTTCGTTATCTTCGAGGGACTGCATTTGTCATGTCTTCAGGTACACTCTGTGGTAAGCAGAGAAGTCTTCCCTGATATATTACTGCACTTTATCACATAAGCCTTATGTGATGGTTATTCATTAATTTCCCTGGTAAATAGTTTGCTAAAGATAAGGATTCTCTATAAAGAATTGCCAGAGGTAGCAAATAAAAATACAGGGCACCCAGCTAAATTTGAATTTTAGATAAACAACAAATAATGTTTTATATGTACAATATGTGGAACATACACTAAAATTTTATCAGAGACTCAGATTTAACGGAGCATCTGGTCTGTTTTGTTTTTGTGCATGGCTCCTATTTTAAGGCTTTGCATGTAATAATCAAAATCAGCAAGGGGTAGTCAGGAAATTAATCATCTTTGCTTTTACTTCTACAGTCCAAAATGCAGTGCAGTTATTTGTAGCATTTTGAACCATAAAAAGGAGAGGCTGTATGTTGTATCAGTAGTTCCATGAATTTTAATGCCCTTCAGAAATAAGAGTTGATTACAAGATACTGCCCCTTTAGTGTATAAGAAGAATTAAAGACATTGGTCTTTGAGTGTAAAAAAAATCCTCAGTCCAGTTGTTTTTCTTCAGTACTGGAAATCAATATTTGAAAAACTGTGAAATTTGTTTAATTGGAAACATGGATTAAGTAGATTAAAGTTTGTAAAAGGCATTAAAAGTGATGGTGCTAGCCATGGTGTTTTGTGGAATGAGGAAGGAATATAAACAGTATGGTAGCTTCCAGTACATCTCAAACTTAGGAAAATAATTCTGTAGCTGCTTATCCTCTGTATTTATGGGTATATAATTCCAAAATTGAAGTAATTGGTAAAGCAAGAAACTTTTTGTTTGAAGCGTTTATATATGAATAATTTTGAGTCTTTGATACCCAAATCTAGAGAAATCTATTGTCTGGATACATGTGTTAGAGGAGCAGATATCTCAAGAAGTTACTGAAATATTATAATATTTAAAAATTAGCATGAAGCCAAACTCATACAAAAAAACAGAACCCACAAGCCACTGTCTGAAAATCTTTTTATCACCCCTTGGTTCAACTTCCAACTTACATCAGTTAGTTTCTTTTTCTTTTCATCAGTTAGTTTCTAATAGAATAAAAGCTCACTAGATTGGTCTCTAGTGATACTGTGAGCCCCCTTCTAGAAGGTAACAGAATGGGAGTGGTGGGGAGGAATAAATACTGCTTTTCTGGAAGGGGTATTGATACCTTAGGGCATACAGTGCCTACACTTGTGAACTCATTATGCCCCTGCTCGAGATGTATGCCTATTTGAGGGGTTTTAAATGTAGGAGGGAGAAGAGATACTTTAGGAAGAAGGAGGCTAAATATTTAAGAGCAGTCTGATTCTGCCATTTATATCTCATTGGGTTTCTTCTCAAAATATGGACAGAAAACAAGGGGGAAGGGTCTTCTATTCAAATTGTTTGTTTTTGGAATAAGTCACTTGACATTTGACTGTTTCTTCATCTTTAAGGAAGTTAAGTCACATTAGGCCTAAATGACTTTCTTTTGTGCAAGGATAAGAACTAAGCAGCTGTGGGCCATATTTTTAAAATTCCAGGTATAAATATCATGGAGTTTTGTGGAACACATTCTGACTAGAATCAAAAGAACATGACTGAGAAAATTGACACTGATTTTTAGCCATTAAAATATTCCTATCACCTGGACTTATTTGCAGACTTACAACTTTCTACTCTAAATCCTTAAAGTTGTGTAGTGCTTTTGAGTTCACAAAGTTCAATCACATAGTATTTTAGTTTCCAAAAATCTAATGAGGTATGGGGCGCCTGGGTGACTCAGTTGGTTACGCGACTGCCTTCAGCTCAGGTCATGATCCTGGAGACCCTGGATCGAGCCCCACATTGGGCTCCCTGCTCGGCGGGAGGCCTGCTTCTCCCTCTCTCATCCCCCCTGCTTGTGTTCCCTCTCTGACTGTGTTTCTCTGTCAAATAAATAAAATCTTTAAAAAAAAAAAACAAAAAAACTAATGAGGTAGGCTTTATCATTTATATATTTGAGAAACAGGCCCAGCCAGACAAAACAATATATCCACAAATACATGAGTTAGCTTCAGAGCTCAGGCTAGAATATGTAATTCCATTCCATATAAAGTTTATGGAGTACCTGTTGGTGCAAAGCACTGTGTCAGGAAAAAAGGACCCATCTTTATTTTAGCAGTCACGTTGGTAGCCATAAGGAGAAAGGACACGTCAGACCAGTTGTAGTAGTTCCGTAGAGCAGTAAGTATCTGCATGAACTAAGGCATTGGAGTGGAGATAGGGACATGAGAAACTGGTAGTCCCTTGCTGGGTATAATGGCTCTGGTTTTCTTTTATTACAAACTACATATATATATATAGATGTGTATACATATACACATATACATATATGTATACACATCTATATAAAGTGAGGGTTTTTAAATTTCAAATTTTATATATATATATTTATATATATAAATTAAAATGAAAATGGGCTAATGCAGGAGGTTTGGACATGACCTGCATATTTTTACAGGTATCTGCATGAACTCAACTTGCATGAACTCAACTTTGAATAAGTCAAATTTCTGACTAATTAAAACCACAGCTGGACTTTAGTGTCATTGGTAGTTTGGATTTTAATCTTTTGTGTCCATACCGAACTGCTTCCCTATTTCACTTAGTACAGAAGTTCCAGACGTTCTTACAAAAAAGATGTTTAATTCCCAGCAAGTGTTTTGGACTTTTCATTATATTCTAAAGCTTTCTTTCCTTTACATAGTTTTCCCAGTTTAAAGCATTGCATTGAAATGCGAAAAAAAAAAAAATACCAAGAAGCATTTGTATGTACATTCCACAGAGGAAGGCCTCTGCCTGTTTTATTGACTAGAACCATGCCTGGCATGTAAAAGGTACTCAGTAGAATTCCTGATTGTTGATGGTGAACTGAATTTTTCACATCTGGTTTGGGAGTGATCCTCCGGAGGCTTGTGTCTTCAGTTACGTGGGCTAATAAATCTTGACAGTTTAAACCAGTCTGAGTTCAGTTTTCTGTCATTTCCCATCAAAAACATCCTAACATGAAACTTTTTACTCCCTTGGTTTCTTGCAAGGCCCCACACTATCTCAGTTCTCTCCTTTTCTCCTCTCCATGCCAGCTGCTCTGGAACGCCAATGTAGCCTGTTTTCGCCACCTCATTCTCCACTGGTTCTCGACGATCGCAACAGAGTTTGCAGCACCACAAACAGTAACACTTTGATGGTTCCCTATACTGTAAAGCCCCAGATTTGTGTGCCCAGTTGTACATCTCTGCTTGAGTCTAAAGGCCCCTCACTGGATGTGCAAAACCCAGCACACCGTGGCAATACCCATACCACCTCCTGTATTTTGTTCCTGGTTTATTGCATCACCATCAATCCAAAAACCTGCCCTCTGCCTGACTCCCCATCACATGGGTTTAGGTACTAAATCCTAAGGGTTTTCTCCACTTACAGTCACATACTTATTAATCCAGCTCTAATGAATCATTTGTAATTCCCCAGATATGCTAGTTTATTAGTTGTGTGTGTTCACTTGTACCATTTGCTTGGCGTGGCCTTTCTACTTGGTAAGTTCCCTCTTATCCTTCTCTTATGCACCTTGGTCTGTTAATCTCCGTGTTTGTACCTGTCCGTTGTTTTTCCCTGTGCTTAGTACTAAATAGCCAACATTTGCTGAGTACTTATTGAAACCGGTAACCCTAGGGGCTGCCAACTAATAAGTGCAGCTGCAACTTTTTACCTAGACTTTTTTCAGATGCCTTTACATGTCCCTGATAGTCCTTTAAGAGATGGATTTGAGGCTTGCCCTCCCATCTCCTTGTTTCGCTGCCTCTCAATAAACCTCTCCTTGCTACACAGTTTTCGGTAATCGTCTTTGCTGTGAATTGGATGGATGAACTTGAATCTGGCTACATTACTATGTGCCAGGCATTGTTCTTGGTGCTTTACATGTATTAACTCATTTAATTTGATGAGGTAGGTGCTCTTACTAACCCTACTTCACCACCACCACCCCGGGGACAAAACGAGGGTACAGAGAGGTTGATTTGCTCCAGGTGGTAAAGCTGGGAAGGCAGGCAGTCTGGCTCCAGACCCAGGGCACTCCTTCCCTGCACTGAATTGGAGGAAGGAGCGCCCAAATGTACGCATGGTCTGATTTACTTATTTGTATGTGTTTCGTTCAAAGGATGTCTTATCCTTAGAAGGGACTCAGAATACAAATATTTGGAGAATTAATGAATGAACTCAAAACCAGTTCACTTACCAGAGGCATAGCATTTGTTTAATGCTATGGAAAGCATAGTCAATACATAAATGTTATGGGAAAATAAATGCGTATTTCAGTGATTTAGTACCTTCTTTATCACATATTTGGAGTATTTTTCCCTGAAAGCCTTAAAGCAGTAGGGCTGCTCCCTCCAAAAATATATTTTGGCTTTTCACTTGTTTTTCAAAGTCTACAGTTTTTTAAGCAAAATGAAATAGCTTTAAGTCACAAACTCAGCTTCAAATTTCATTGGCTTTTTTTCTAACCTTCCAAATGACAGCTTGAGTTTAGAATCCTAGTACCAGAGCATGGGAAGGCACCCAGAGGTCCTCCGGTAAGGCCTTGCCAGAATGTAGGAATGTCTTGTCTGTGATCTTTTTGTCTCTCTTTTCTAGGTTCACGAATGAGCCCACAAAATGACAGGTTTACAGGCTGGATTTGAAAAGCCATTTCCTGTGTGTCTGTAATATTTTGGTTCCCAGGGTCTGGAACTCCCGTTCCTTTCCCTGTGTTTACCATTTTCGAAAAAGAAGAAACAGTATTTGGTGCATGTTTTTGAAGTAAAAGTGCAGCTCTATTCCTGGCATAATTACCTGTCTCCATTTCCACATGGGACCCAAATTCTAGCAACCTTCTCTGGCACACTGGGGAGTTTGGGTTAACGTTTTAAATTTAGAACTCCTGAGAGAAATGGCAATGGAATAACAAAACAATCACTTCCAACTACGGAGGGGACTTGGCCGCATGCGAAGTTATAAGCAAGCCAACTCAGAAATAACTCCTTTCAGGCTCCCGTGCCAGGGGAGAACGTAAGACCCTTTTGCTGGTTTTTGCTAGTTTTCAGTTTGGAGACACGCACACACACACCCCTGAGGATTCACATTCACACATTCACATTCACACACACACACACACACACACACACACACACACACCCCTGAGGATTTCCCAGGCAATAGGACCTTCCTTCTCTTTTTACAAAAGTGGCCTAAAAAGCCTTAGCAGTAACATTTCTTCCATAATATCTGGAATCTGTGTCCAATATGGAAGGCACAATATCTATTTTTTTTCCTTTTAATTTAGGCTTAATTACTTGAGCTCAGAATCCTGCAGGCCCCCCGCATCCCTCCATACCAAACTAATTAGAACAATTATCTGAGCCATCCAGGGCTCCAGATCTGTTAAAGCCTGTTATTGAGGTTAACAAATGAGGGGGTTAATTTCTCCAGATTGCTCCATAGTCGGTGAAGAAAAATAACAAGGCTTTTACATTAGTAGGGTGCTTTTGAAATTTCAAGCTTTCTTCTCAACACCAAACTGCCAACCAGGAGAAGAGCTTACTTTGGGGTTCCAGCCTGTCTGGAGGTAAGTGACTTAATTCTGAACTGAAGTCCTTAGAAGTCCCTGCTACAGGTAGAAGAGGGCCTCTTGAAGTGTGCTGCTTCAACTGTGTAAAAAAAGATTTTGATACTTTTTAAAAAGAAATGGGTTTGCCAGATTGGAGATGTTGACTTACTTAAAACAGTAAGTAGCTTTTTCTAGAGAGTTGGGCCAGGGCCCTGTATATTTTTAACTTAAATTCATCCAGTCACTTTGGCTAAGTATAAACTACCTAGGTTTTCCTATTCGTTTTCCACGTTTGTGTCCCCTGTAACAGCAGCAAGGCTATCCTATGTCCGTCTTACTGGGTAGCCAAACTGGAGTTCCTAATTTATCTTTTTTACCCTGGAGGATTTTTTTTTTTAAAGATTTTATTTATTTGACACACACACACAGAGAAAGAGAGATCACAAGTAGGCAGAGAGCCCAGAGGAAACAGGCTCCCTGCTGAGCAGAGAGCCCAACGTGGGCCTTGATCCCAGGACCTTGAGATCATGACCTGAGCCAAAGGCAGAGACTTTAACCCACTGAGGCACCCAGGCGCCTGGATTTTTTTCTTTAAGTAAATTAGCCTGTGTTGAATTTTTTAAGCCCAAGAGAGTTAGTTCAAAAGATTCAAGTTTTTTAGCGTTACAATGATTTCAAATAATTTTTCCATCAGAGATTTGTGGAAATGTGATAAAAAGTGATGGGAAACAGGTTTTCTATTGTCTCACCAAAAAGCCAAAAGTAAAAAAAAAAATCCTTATGTCACAGAAGGGAGAAAACAAAAACTTGTATGTTTTCTTTACTACAAATATATTTTTTTTTTCAAGGACAGGATCAAAGTTTATGCCAAAAACACAGTAACAATGTATTACTTCCAAGCACATTGTTCCAATTAATTTTAATAACGTTAATGTTATATATAAATTGTTTATAATAATAATGTTCATTTAAAAATATTTCTGAGGGGCATCTGGGTGGCTCAGAGGGTTAAGCCTCTGCCTTCAGCTCAGGTCATAATCTCTGGGTCCTGGGATCAAGTCCCACATCGGGCTCTCTGCTCAGCAGGGAGCCTGCTTCCCTCTCGTTCTCTGACTGCCTCTCTGCCTATTTGTGATCTCTCTCTCTCTGTCAAAAAAAACAAAAACAAAAACAAAACTAAACTAAAAAAAAGGAAGTTTTAAAAAATATATGTATTTCTGGGGGTGCCTGGGTGACTCAGTTCGTTAAACATCTGCCTTCAGCTGGGGTCATGATCCCAGGGTCCTGGAATAGAGTCTCACATCGGGCTCCCAGCTCAGTGGGGAGACTACTTTTCCCTCTCCCTCTCCCCTCCCATGGCTTGTGTTCCCTTGCTCTTTCAAATAAATAAATAAAATCTTTTACAAAAGAAAAAAAATTTCTGATTATAGGGGTGCCTTGGTGGCACAGTCAGTTAAGTGGCCAAGGCTTGGTTTTGGCCCAGGTCGAGATCTTGGGGTCTTGTGAGTGAGCCCCATGTCAGGAGACTCTGTGATCAATGTGAAGTCTACCTGAGACTCTCTCTCCCTCTGCCTCTGTCCCTCCCTACACTTGCACACTCTCTCTAAAACAAATCTTAGAAAACATTTCTGATTATGAAAATAATACATCTTCATTGTAGAAGTTCTGGGGAAAAAATGAAATAAATCACATTTAGTAGAGAAATCTACTGATAACATTTTGAAACAGTATTAGAGTATTTTTCCTATGCATACATGTACGTATTCTGAACAATACAGATATTCCATATTTTATGTTATTTTAAGCATTGTTAATCCCATTAAGAATTCCTCAAACACCTTTTTAAATTTTCATTTATCTATTGGAATTTGAAATCATTTCCACATTTTTTATCACTATGAATAGCGTGAGGATGAACATCTTGTAATTTAGTATTCGATTGTAGGATTTGATAATAGAACTGCTTTTGAGAGTAGGAATTTAAGACAGAGTCCTGTGTAAAGTTCATCTGGTTTCCTTGACTTACTGCTCCTAACTTCTTGAGACCACATCTAAACAAATATTTAAAAAGTTTTCATACTTCTTTTTGATCTCCTACATGTTAATCCCTTTCCAGAAACCAGCTCTTTATAAAAACAATCTGGTATTTCTTTTTTTAAAAGATTTTATTTATTTGACAGAGACAGTATAAGCAAGGGGAGCGGCAGATGCCTAACCAGCTGAGCCACCCAGCAGTCTGGTATGTCTAACATGTCCTCTTGTTAGCTGCTCTCAAAAACCATGTTTCTTTTTAGATGCTCTGAAAAGCAACTCAGATTCCAAAAAGGCATTCCCCAGTGCTAAAATTGAGAACCTGGTTATTTTGCCTTCAGCAAAAGAAATCTGTGGCCACTCTGAACTAAAAGACAGATTCGAAGGTAGAAAGTGGACAGAGAGAAAAAAAATAAGGTGGACTGGACTTTCCCCCTTAACTCCACCTCTACATTATTGACCATAGAATTGCAATTAAGAGAGAGGAACCTTAGGGGGAGCCAGAGGCTGCGGGAGAAATCCCCTCTGCATTCAGGATTCTCCGCAGCAGCAGGCTGGCCTCACTGCAGGCATCCAGAGCAAGCCCGCCAAGAAGGGAGAGAGAGTGCCAGGGAGCACCCCCTCTCAAAGAAAAGAAAGGGAAAAAATGCTTCCTTATCATGATTTGTGGAATTGGGGAAATTCCACAACCAGAGCTCCCAGTAAAGTTTTACCAGAGGGTTTACAAAGCAGACTCCCAGGAGGGGAGCTCCCTGGGAGAAGTAACATTATCCCGGCTCTCATCTTGTCACTTAATCACACTGACATTGTTCCCTCTCTGCTGGGCATGTCTTATCTTCCTAACTGGACTTGGAGCTGCTGGAGAGTCAACAGGGCCTTACAGGTCTTGTGGAACAAAGGGATCCCCCAAAGGGATAAAATTAGGAGTTGTTTGATAATTATTTGCACTTTGAACCAACACTTGGCATCTTAGAGCAGATGAGTCTTCAAGTCGTTCGTTCCCTTTCAGTCTATTTTCGATGGGGGACCAAGCAAAGCAGCCCAGGGGACAAGCGTGGTTTATCGACGTCCATTTTCCTGGGCTGGCCCTGAAGAAAGCTAACGGAGTCCAATTCTGATTCTTGTCCCTCAGTTAATCCAACTGTTAGTAACCTTCAATTAACTGAGATCTTCCCCAACTTCCTCAATTTTTAGAGAAGAAAAAAAATTACAAGAAAACAATAGTGATTTTTATTTCTTAAAAACAAGTAAAACTACTTCCTCAGGGTTGGTCATACACGAGGTAAAAATCCAACTCTGTCTCCTCAACCTTCTCCATTAGTGTTTCTAGAAACATGTTCCAAGAAAACTGCTTGGAGATGCTCTGAAAAAAGGTTTCCATTGACAAAGTCTAGGATTCTTCCCTTCTAGATATTCACAATGAACAGGAGAATTACAAGGGCTCTCAATAAAGAAGCTTCTACCTTCTTGGCCCCAGTGTATCAAACTTACCTGAGTACAGAATTCTTCTGAGCAACAGCTGGCAAAAATTTGTGGAATGCACTTGAAACATTCCACTCTCCACCATATGAGCTGACAATACGCATTTGGGTTTACGTTGGGGCTTGCAGGCAGAGTTGATCATCAATTAGTCAAGAAGTATCTTCAGTTGAGTCTATTTGCTAATTTATTTTTCAAAATAGTTGTTAAATCAAAAATAATTTTTGAAGATTTATTTATTTGAGAGCGAGAGAGAGAGTGCACAGAGCAAGTGAGAACACAAGGGGGGAGGGGCAGCGGGAGACGGAGAAGAAGACACAGCCCATGTTCAGCCCCGCCTTCCTGCTCCGCCCCCAGCCCCGCCTCCCTGCTCCGCCCCCACAAGGACCCTGGGATCGGGACCTGAGCCAAAGGCAGATGCTTAACCACTGAGCCATCAGATGCCCTGCCCCGCTAGATATTTTTAAGAGAAATGCAAATTATTCCTCTTAAGGGATACGATCCCTCCCTAAGTAGATTAGAAAAATGACACTTGACAACACATTCTGGTAAAGATACAGAGGCACAGCATTCTCATACAATGCAAGTAGGAAGCAAAATGATCTAAATCTATGGAGAACAATTGGGCAAAACCTACAGAAATTACAAACATATTTAGCTGTTGACCCAGCAATCTCACTTCTGGGAATTTATCCTGTAGGTATGCCTATACATGTATAAAATGATATATGTAAAATAGTTATTTATTGAAACATTATTTATCACAGCAAAATATTGGAATGAATTCAAATGACATAGGGGACTGGATAAATAACTATAGTTTATCCAGACAATAGAATAGTATTCAGTGCCAAAAGGAAGGGAAAAAGGAAGTTCTCTGGATGAATATGGAAAGATATCCAGCATATACCATAAAATGAAAAAAGGAAATTGCAAAGGTATATATACTATGCTACTGTTTATTTTTTATGTGCGAAAGGGGCTGATAGAAAAATATATTCACCAGACAATGGAATATTGCTTAGCGCTAAAAAGAAATGAACTATCAAGCCATGAAAACATGGAAAAAACTTAAGTAGATAAATGAAAGAAGCCAATTTGAAAAGGGTACATGCTGTATGATTCCATCTGTATGACATTCTGGCAAAGGTCAAACTATGGGGGTACCTGGGGGCAGGGAGTCTGTTTCTCCCTCTCCCTCTGCCCCACCTCCCCACTCATTCTCATTCTCTCTCCCAATTAAATAAATACAACCTTAGAAAAATAAAAAGGTGAAACTATGAAGGCTGTAAGAAGATCAGTGGTTGCCAGGAGTTGGAGTGAGTGGGAGGGATGAAGAGGTGAACACAAAGGGATTTTAAGGCAGCGAAAATACTCTATAGGGCACTATGATATTGGCTACATGTTATCCATTTGTCCAAACCCATAGAAAGTAGAACACCAAGAGTGTGTTGTAAGGTGTTCTACAAAACTATGGACTTGGGTGACTATGTTGTGTTGATGTAGCTTCATCAGTTGTGACAAACCACCAGTTGTCTGGTGGGGGTCATGAATAATGGGGAGGGCTGAGCACACATGCGGGCAGGAGGTATATGGGAAAAATCTGTACCTTCCTCTCGATTTTGCTGTGAACTTAACCTGCTCTAAAAACAAACAACAACAACAACAAAACACCTTTTAAAAATATATAGAGCCATGTTTGTTTGTGTTTGCGTAAGGTAAGACTGCAAATACACAGAAAAAAAAACAATAAAAGTAGTCACCTAGAGGACAGGGGAAGTGTGGTATAAATAGTGACAATGTCCAGCTTTACCTAAACCCTGTGCTCCAGAAAACCATCAAGGCTAAGAAATCCCCCAACCCTTTTGTGTCCTAGAAAATAGCAAAGGACCCCCTCCTATCTGAAATAGGACCCATTTTTCATAAGAGTCCAGTAGGACTGTGGCAGATGACTCCCTTGTTGACCTGCTCCTTCCTTCTCTTTAAGACATCTCTCATTAGTGAATGCTCTCCCTATTATAACAGCCAGAATAAAATTCTCTCAAATTGTTCAGTGCGTTTTTCACAACAAGCGTGGTGACACAGGTCCAAGACTTCGTGGGGTAAACCTTTATATATCATTTTGATGTTCAAACCGTGTGACTGTCTTGTTCACTTTAAAATTTTTAATTTAATTTAAAACATGAAACAAGCCAAAGATGCTTTTGACAAACTAGGAGCTACCTTGAAAGTGCCATTAACTAGACTAACACAGGCTGGGCAGGCCAGTTCACTGTTTCAGGACAGAAGCATGTTCCGTTCTTCAGCTTTCTCTGTTGACCGATGAGATGACCGCTCACTGACCTCTCCAGGCTTTTCCTTCCTTACAAGTACACTTGTAATGAGAGAACATGGAGAGAAAGGAAAAAGAGGGAAAAGGCAGGAAACAGTTCTGTCCTCTCATGCATGTTTTTTAACCCATGGCTGATAAAATTCCCTAGTTTGAACCCATAATCTTTCCTCCTAGCACAGAAACAGAAAGTCATTCTTCTCTTTCTTCCACATATTCCAGCCCTTTGGATCTTCTTTCTCCTTCCCCCTTAACTTTTCATTAACGTTTCGGAAGCTTGAGCCTACGTGGACCTCATACATGGTTGCTTCCCTATAGTTGCTGGCTGGACCTTGGATATGGTGGCCTTGCTTTGATGACCGGTCCTAAGAGAGGGCACTGCAATTTCCTGGAAGGAACTGAATCACTGAGTGACCAGGGGGAGCAAAGCTGTCCTGAAGACCTGGACCATTCATACTTCAACTGTTACATGAGAGTAAAAGAAACTTCTTTTATAAACCACTGTATGGATTAACTTTATTCAAACCAGCACAGTTTCTTTTCAAGGAAATTGAAAGGGCTGTATTAAATAATCTCTAAGTAGCTTCCCAGGGCTAACTTACGTGAGTCAAAGCCTAATTTTGCCACCACGAAGAGTTACAGAGGCTTCGAACCGTAGCTGTATTCATAGAGTGGATCTTCACGCACAGTTTGATGTGTTACTCTCTGGCCACATGGATGAGACCCGGACTTTGGGTTCAGCCCTCATAAATCCAGTTCCTGGCCCTGCTCCTTACCACCTGTGACCTTGGGCAAATTGCTCAAGCTGTCTGAGTCTCACTTCCTTATCTATAAAGTTCAGATAACATTAGGAACTGTTTCACAACCTGAGGTAATCCAGAAGTTCTTCACCAATGATTAATGCTCAGTAAGTTGTAGTTGCTTTTTTTTCTATCATCGGTGCTGCTAATGTTACTGTGATCGTGAATCTTGTTAAGAATATAAACCTCAACCATAATGACTTTTCCACAGACCGTTCTTATCTAAATTCTGATTATCTATTTTCTATCATCATTTTAAAGAATGAATGGACAAAAAAGCATCACAACAGGTGAAAATCACTGCAAAGGGCGAGGTGAATGGATGTGGTAGAAGCGTTTACTCTTTGCCAACGTGCGGTACTCTGGTTTCCTGGGAATATGGGAGACTAAACTTCCCAGCCATTTTGTAGTTAGGCAAGACATCATGACTACTTGCTGTCAAGGGACGATGAGTCAAAGTTCTGTATATGACATGTGGTACAAGGTGTTTCAGAGCAGATGTGCATTCTCCCTCATGTCTCTTTCCCCAAAGGCACTGGTTAAGCAGATAGCATCATATGCGGATGGAGCCCCCATCGACCTGGGTCCTTGAATGACTGTATGGAGCGGTACTTCTCATCCTCAACCTCTGACTAACCCACACTGGACATGTGGAATAATCTTGACATTGAATATGCTATCACATTACCTATTTTTTCCCTAATATAATCAGTAATGACCAAGTTGCCATAATATCCAGAATACTTAAGCCTTTATATGGAAAGGTCAAAGTGCCCCCATTTGCCAAATGTGATGGCCTTTGCTGGAAATTTCCATGATTAAAAATACCTAAAGGTGATTCAAAACAGAGATATTTATTTCATTAACAGAAGCATACCAATAAAATTTCCAAGAGTGATTAATACAGAGGTTCTATGATTGCAGCCCCTGGTAATAGAGAAAAGCTCTTAACATTTTTTGCTGAGTGTATTGAGATGGTTTTTAAAAAATATTATTTATTCAGAGGGCACTATTGCATGGAGCACTGGGTGTGGGGCATAAACAGTGAATCTTGGAACACTGAAAATAAATAAATTAATTTTAAAATATCTTATTTATTTATTTCGAGGGGTATTAGGGGCAAGGGGAAAGAGACAAGTGGATTCCCTGCAAAGCTTAGAGCTTGATCTCATCACCCTGAGATCACAACCTGACCCCAAATCAAGAGTTGGCGGCCCAACCAACCAACCAACCTATCCAGGTACCTCAAGATGACTTTTTAAATAGTCTTTCATATTTTTTAAAAGATTTTATTTACTTATTTGACAGAAAGAGCACAAGCAGGGGGAGCAGCAGACAGAGGGAGAAGGAGATGCAGGCTTCCCACTGAGCAAGGAACCCAATCTGGGGCTCAATCCCAGGACCCCAGGACCATGACCTGATGCTTAACTGACTGAGCCACCCAGGCAGCCCTCCCTTGATGACTTTTTTTTTTTAAGATTTTGTTTGACAGGGAGAGAGATCACAGGTAGGCAGTGAGCCAGACAGAGAGAGAAGGGGAAGCAGGCTCCCTGCCGAGCAGAGAGCCCAATGTGGGGCTCGATCCCAGGACCCTGAGATCATGACCTGAGCCAAAGGCAGAGTCTTAATCCACTGAGCCACCCAGGCGCCCCCTAGATGACTTTTTAAGATGTATATTTATTGCATGGTTATTAACCATACCCTAACTCTAACTGACTCTGAAGTCAGACTATCTAGATTTGAATCTTGACTTCACTTGTATTTTTTTTAAAAGATTTATTTATTTATTTATTTGGCAGAGAGAAACACAGCCAGAGAGGGAACACAAGCAGGGGGAGTGAGAGAGGGAGAAGCAGGTTCCCACCAAGCAGGGAGCCCGATGTGGGACTCGATCCTGGGACTCTGGGATCATGACCTGAGCAGAAGGCAGTCGTTTAACCAACTGAGCCACCCAGGCGCCCCAACTTCACTTCTTATTTTGAGAAAGTTCTTTAATTTCTCTGGCCCTCAATTTCCTCATGCATCTCATTTATACAGTTGTTACAAGGATTAAATGAGTTAACATATATAAAGATCTTAGACTGTACATGACACATAGTACGTCTTATATAAATGTTAGCTCTTATATTGATGATTATTTCTAATAATTCTAATGATTTCTGAAATCAGAAATTATACCATATGATCCTGTCATAAGAACAGACTGGAAAGTCATTGGCACGGAACAGAGAGCGCAGGCGCAGACTCAAGGCAGGACTGCCACCGCTTGGTCTGTGTCCTGCGCTTGCAGCAATGACTTACAGACGGCATCTGTCCTACCTCATCTGTGTCTATGCTGTTTTTGCTATTCATGCTTTGAATATACCCTTGGTCCCAGGCCATGGAAGTTTAGTACATGCAAAATGTGGTGCCTACAGGCACCTGGTGGCTGTAGTTGGGTGTCTGACTCTTGATTTGGGCTCAAGTCAGGATCTCGGGGTCCTGGGATCAAGGTCCACAACAGGCTCTGTGCGCAGCAGGAAGTCTGCATGGGATTCTCCTTCTCCCTTTGCCCCTCTCCAACCCAAGCTCGCTCGCTCACTCGCGCTCTCTGTCTCTTTAATTTATTAATTAGAGAAAGAACAGGCAGGGAGAGGGAGAGCAGCTCAAGGACAAGAAGACTCCCCACTGAGTACAGAGTTGGACCCTGGGACTCCATCCCAGGACCCTGAGATCTTGATCTGAGCTGAAGTCAGGTGCCTAATTGACTGAGCCAGGCACCCCAATAAAGAAATCTTTTTTAAAATGTGGTGCTTTGATTCAATGATTAAACATGATTTATTCACATATGTTGCAGATAAACACCTTGCTATACATGTGGTAAATAAAGTAGAAACAGTTACCTTATACTGTATAGACCTAAATTTCAGATGGATTTGAGTTTTAAATGTAAAAAAAAAAAAAATCTAACAATGGAAATTTAGCCATAAATGTTGGAAAGATTTTTAGCAGGAAACTTAGAAGCTGTATGATAAATATAGGTAACTTCTAAATATTAAAAAAAAAACCAATAATGTGAAAAAAAATTTAAAAACTTTCAATATAAAAAAATATAAAAGCATAGTGTGGAAAAAAATACCACAAATTTAATGGACAATGGTAGATTGGGCAAATGATTTCCAACACATGCAAAAAATGAAGGGTTATGTGTTCTTTTATATAAAAACTTAAAAAAAAAATAGAGTAACCTAACAGAAAAAGGACAATGAATGTAAGTGGCAATTCATATAAGAGCAAATCCAAGATTGTGTTTGCTACTAAACACAGAAAAAGGTGCCAAGATGCCTGCTCATGAGGAGTCAGGGAATTGCAAATTAAAGTAACAACATACAGACATCAGATTGGCAAAAAGAAAAAATACTAACAGCTCCTGCTTCCGGAAGTATGTCAAAAATGTCACTCTCACCCATTGTTCATAAAAGTGTGAACTACTACAGTATTTTGGAAAGCAGAATTAAAATATATATCCTCTATTAAACTCTCTCTCTCTATATATATATAGAAAGAGGATATATATATCCTCTTTGTAGCAATCTTACTCATAGGAATAATTTTCTCATTTAAATGAGAGCACCATATGAAAGGTTACAAATACAAGGATGCATCCTCGCTTGCCATTGGAAAAAAAAACTTAAAAATTAGGCATTAGGTAAAAAATTATGAATTAAATTATGATTCATCCACACAATGAAAAAATTATGCAGTCATCAAAAAGTGAGTTTGGAACTATACCACTTTTTTTTTTTTTTAAAGATTTTATTTATTTATTTGACAGAGAGAGACACAGCAAGAGACGAAACACAAGCAAGGGGAGCAGGAGAAGGAGAAGCAGGCTTCCTGCTGAGCAGGGAGCCCGATGCAGGGCTCGATCCCAGGACTCTAGGATCACCACCCCAGCTGAAGGCAGATACTTAACGACTGAGCCTCTCAGGCGCCCCACTATACCAGTTTTATGAAGGGATCTCCATGATACCACTTAGATGAGACAGATAAAATGCAGAGAAGTGTAACTTGTAGACATGCACACACACATACAGAGCATATATATATATGATTATATGAATATGGAGAAGAAAAGCACATATTCGTAACATATTTTATATTGATTCTCTAGTATGAAAAACCAGCCAAGCAATATTTTTAAAAAATGTTTTGGGGCACCTGGGTGGCTCATGTGGGTGAGCCTAGGACTCTTGGTTTTGGCTGGAGTCATGATCTCAAGGGTGGTGGGATGGAGCCCTGCCTCAGGCTTGGCACTAGGCAGGGAGTCAGCTTGAAGATTCTCTCCCTCTACCCCTCCCCTCACTCTTTCTTACTCTCAAATAAATAAATCTTTTTGAAAAAATGTTTTAAGTCTTGGGGTGCCTGGGTGGCTCAGTTGGTTGAGTGCCTTCAGCAGGGGTCATGATTCTAGGGTCCTGGGATGGGGCTTCGAGTTGGGCTCCCTGCCCAGCGGGAAGCCTGCTTCTCCTGCTCCCTCTGCCCCTCCCCCTATCATGTTTTCCCTCTCTCTCTGTCTCTCTCTCTCTCACACTCTCTCAAACAAATAGAATCTTAAAAAAAAATGTTTTAAGTGCCACAATAAAAATAACATACATGACATTCCATTTACATCAATTTGACATATGAGATACATAAAAGGATGGGCACCAAAATGTTAACAGTGGTTATCTCAAGCAGAGTAAGGAGATTTTGGATCATTTTATTTTTTTTCCTTTTACGTTCATATATTGTTTTTAAATTTTCCAAATGTATTATTTACATAATCAGGAAAAAAAACACTTTTCATTGTGGGAAAAATAAACAAATGAAGAGCCTCAACAAACTTTTAGGTCAGTAGATATTAATTTTGGGAGGAACTTAAAATGTTGTCATTTAACCTAGACTTAAGTAATATTGAATGATTCATAGTTTATTTAAATTTGACTTATAATAATACAAATATTTAAGTAACTTCTAAAGATTTTTTTTTCTAGTTTTCTACTTTAAATAACAAAATGTAACAAAAGCCTCAGTTCACCTAACCTGGATTTTGTTATTGAGAAACCTTTCATTGTAATTCAAAAGAAGAATATTAGCTAAAAGATGTATTTTCTTTTCGTGATTTCAGTAAAATCTCTCTTCAATGGCCCACATCCTTATATCCTGATATTTACCTCATATTTGGAGACTTGTTGCTTAGTGGTTTTAATTCCCCTGCCCTGGTTCTTTAAATTTGATTGTACTTCGTGGTAATCAAATTACTACAACAAACTTCTTGCTGAGCACTTTGTTATGACCTCAACACAAAGTATTCTTAGTATTTCCAGTTACTATATTGTAAGTCCATTCGTATGTATGTATAACTTCTTTTAAACAAGTAAAAAGCTGTTTAGAAAAGAAAAGTTGCCCTGAAAAGAATTCTACCCCTTACACAAAAAGTGGCATAATAGGGAAAGGATAGTCAGCAATGAAAGCACTATCAGAACAACCCAGGGGTGATTAGACGCAGTGAGATAAGGCACTGTTTCAAACAGCTTCACTAGACACATATATCACATTTTTCTCTTTTCTGGCTCCCTTGGGCTTCTACATTCCAGCCCGCTTACCATTGTCTACCCACTCAGTCTTTTCTTTCTTTGGAACATCTTCATGGTTTTCTTGAGTATTGTGTTTTAGTAACTTCTTTCACAATGAAAGGCTTATTTGTATCTGGTTTTAATAAATGTATTCTCTCTTCAGTGACCACGCTTTTGAAAAGCAAAAGGTATAGATCCAGCAGAATTTCTGGAACATTCTCTGGTCTTTGAGAGGGACGTATGAGTGTAGAACGCCGGTCAGGTCAGCGTTAGACTGCTTCATTCCCAGTCCAGCCAGAAGCCCCACAGGTGGTATGTAACTCACTCCCTTGCTCCTTGACCTAGCCACATTCTGCATCTCTAGGAGCAAGAAAACTCATACTAAAATTAAAAAAAAAAAAAGAAAAGGGATCTGCAATACCTATCCAGTAGGGGCGTTGTGAAACTTAAACCATGTTTTTATAGCACTTTCCAAACTTTTGCCGAAAGAACTACAGAAATACAGTGTTAGTCTTGTTTCTACGGCTATTGTGACTCATTTGCTTCAGTGATGCAACAGATAAACGACGATCAAGATAAGTTTGAGGTTTGCATATGACTTAAAGAAGCAAAGATTTGTCATCTCTCTCTCTCCTTAACAAAATAAATGACTATCAAGATATGAGGTTTGCATATGACTTAAAGAAGCCAAGATTTGTTATCTCTCTCTCCTAAATAAAAGTCTTATGCCAGGGCTCTCTGTAATGACTGGGTATCAACACTTTCTCAAAGCAGAAAGTCCGTTCTGATGTTTTGGAACATTCCAGCTGCTCTCTGTCGTTTCTTTATTGACGTGGGCTATCAGGCTTTCCCAGAGGGTCTTATCTGCGAGCTGCTGCGGTGGTGTTTGGAGCTGCCGAACAGGTTCAGTGGGATTGCACAGCTGCTGGGGAGCTGGGGGCCAGGCTGGGTGAGCTCCCTGCTTTCTCCTTTCAAGGCCTGCAGGCTTTGACCTGTAAATAGGTGCTTAAACAGGGTCTAATCTGTCACACAAATATGCCTTAGCAAAAGTGGTAATGCCCCTTATTACCTGGCTTAGCAACAATCCCAACACATATATTTAGAGAAGGGCTTGCATAAATTGCCATACTTGAAGCTATGCCTGGTATTTCTATAAAATCCTCTTAAGAGATGGTGTAATGAATCAAATTTTATTTATAGCAGCCAATGGGAACAAGCCCCTTCCTATGACCCCAGCTCTTAGGAGCAGCCCTAAAATAACAAACCCACACCGTGCACTTGATGGATGTCCTTTGGGCTGAGCTCAAGTATTCTGTTCTTGGGGATTGTGTTTTACTCATTCGCGATGGTTTTGACCCTCTCTGCCCACCATGATATGACCTTAAAGGCTTCCATTAAAAAACATATTTCTAATTTTTTTTATGATTCAGAGAACTGTTTTAAATTTGCGAGAAAAACTCTAAAATTGGAATGATCATCGATATTCATGGTTAGAAAGTCAAGTCTCATGACCCTGAGATCACAACCTGAGCCAAAACCAAGAGTCGGAAACTTAACTGAGGGCGCCACCCAGAAAAGATGGGTCTTTTTGAAGATAGTATTTAGAAGTTTTTATTCAAGTTGGAAGACTGTACATTTGCTCTCATTATTAGCTTTGTGATAGAGGGAGGTGGCAAATGCTACCAGGTTTTCAGATTTTTAAAAAGTCTTTACAATTGTTTTAAATTATTATTATTATTTTTTTAAAGAATTTATCTACTTATTTGACAGAGAGAGATACAGCCAGAGAGGGAACACAAGCAGGGGGAGTGAGAGAGGGAGAAGAGGGAGACTGACGCTGGGCTGGATCCCAGGACTCCGGGATCATGACTGGAGCCAAAGGCAGACGCTTAATGACTGAGTCACCCAGGCACCCTGTCATTTTTATTATTCTTTTATTAAGTAATTTCTATGACCAATGAAGGGCTGAACTCATGACCCCAAGATCAACAGTGGCATGTTATATGGACTGAGCCAGCCAGATGCTCTAAAAAGTTGCTACAATTTTAACATTAGGTGAACAAGATGGAAGCAGTTTATTTTGTCTTAACAACCTGAATCAATGTCCTGCTTATTTCTCCTACAACAAATTACAAGGCTTATAAAAGATACCACATTATGGACACTATGGATTTCTTAGAGTCTTATCCCAATTTTAGAAATCCTTTTTTTCTCAGTCTCAGTCTGGTTTTTGTTTTTTGTTTTTATTTTTTAAGGATTTTATTTATCTATTTGACAGAGAGAAATATAACTAGAGAGGAACACAAGCAGGGGGAATGAGAGATGGAGAAGTGGGCTTCCTGCCAAGCAGGGAGCCCGATGCGGGGCTCGATCCCCCGACTCTGGGATCATGACCTGAGCCAAAGGCGGACGCCTAACAACTGAGCCACCCAGGTGCCCCTATTTTAAATTTTTTAACTACTTTTAAAAAAGTTTTTGTTGATTTACATAATCTCTATATCCAACAGGGGGCTCAAACTCATGATCCCGAGATCAAGAGTCGCATGTTCTTCTGATTGAGCCCACCAGAGGCTCCTTGATTCATCTTTGTGAAGACCACCACCTTTTGCCTCACTCCTTTTCCATTTTTCCTTCCATTCATTCATACATGCACCCACCAACTATTGAGCTGAGGAAGTATTTGAGCTGAGACTTGAAGAATAATTTTGGTTCTAACCTTGGTCTCTGTCCCCCAGAGATCTTATATCTTAGAGGGATAGAAAGTAAACAAGTAAAATTCGTCAATGAGCAATGATAATTATAGTTTATTATATCTCTTAAGACCAGGGACATTTGAGCTAAGATCTAAAGGATGAGTATGACCCATGTACTGTCTGCAGAGAGGAATTCTTGTGCAAAGTCTGATGGGGTAGTGCTCTGCAGGTGTGAGAAACAGAAAGCTGACCAGCATGGTTGGAGGGTGAGTGGTGAGTGGGAGTGTTATGTGAGATGAAGATGGAAAGGCAAGCTCAAGCCACGTCATGCAGGCCCTTGGACGCTGAGAAAAGCAGTTTAGAATGGATTCTACAAGCAGTGAGACTTGAAGGGCTTAAGCAGGGGAAGGTCAGGTGAATGTGGGTGAGAGAAGTGTTCAGGGTCAAGGGACAGTCACATGCAAAGATGCAGAGATATGAAAAAGTGTGGTAAGATTGTTAAAATTCAGGAAAGAGCCCCACATTGAGAATCTTGTAGGGAAATGAATATGACTAAAGCAGTTTTCTGCACCCAAACTCTGTCATTCGTCAAAAGTGAAAAGCCTGGGCACCTGGGTGGCTCAGTTGGTTAGGCAACTGTCTTTGGCTTGGGTCATGATCCCAGAGTCCCCGGATCAAGTCCCATATCAGGGTTCCCAGCTCCACAGGGAGTCTGCTTCTCCCTCTGACCTTCACCCCTCTCATGTTCGTTCTCTCTCTCTCTCTCTCTCTCTCTCTCTGTCTTAAATAAGTGAAATCTTCAACAACAACAACAACAACAAAAAAAAAAAAAAGGAAAAGGAAAAAAAAAAAGAAAAGCCTTTTAAGTCCAAAGCTCTGAAACATTGCACTCTGCCAAGGAAACCCATCCCATATTTTTGAAATTGTTAACATGCACAAAGAACATATTAAATGAACCAAGAGACCAACTTTGATCCATTGCTTATCTTTCAGAAGAGAACAATATCATTCTCTTCCTTTTCTCTGTCCACAGGCAATCAGAAGTTACTAGTGATCCTTCGATTTCTTATTGGTTCAAAAATAACTGCCTCTCTACAAGGTGCCGGCGATAATTTATGGTGAAAGTGTCCATTTCTATGTGTCAAAATTGCATTACAAAGATGGAATTTTTTATTCTAGGATCTTTAAGTGTTCAGACAGAAATTCATCACATTTTTTCTAAAAACCTTCATTTAATTGTGAGTTCAATTTCCGCCTTCAGCTTGCTGTTAATCATTTCGCTAATGTTCCATATCTTCCCAAAGGGAGATTATTAGTGGGTTCTTCATTGATTGCCCTTTTAGTTATAGCCCATCTTCCTAATTCTTCTTTCCCTTTCTGTCTTGGCCTGTAACTGACTCATTCACACATTTTCTCAGGTCTTTTCGGGTCTTTTAGCTTATCAACCTCTCTGTATTTCTCCAAGAGTGGTTTTGGAATGTTTACACAGAGAAACTAGTTTATAGTTTGGCTCGTTCTTTTGTTAGCATAATGTTATGGAATGAAATCTTTGCTTCCCTACATATTTGACAGGTCTTGGCAGTAACTGCCACTTACTTCGCTGTGATTTCCATTTGGGGAAAAGCATTCATTTTTCTTTTCATACAGAGTCTTGTCTCAGACATTCCTCTCGCCAGGATGTTAAACCTCTTCTCCCTCTTCCTTTTACCCAGGAGCAAACCCTCTATTCTTCTTGAAGCTGACCTTATGCTGTTCTCAAGCACATTCTTCACTTTCCCACCTCTCTGCCTTTCCTCATGCTGTTCCCCTCGCAGGGATGCCTTTCTCCTCATTTCTGTGAACCAACAATTGTTTCCCTCCTCCTTTACCTAGCCTTTCCCGAATGCTTTAATCAAAAATCTTTGTTTGACTGCTCTTTGGGCATTTTTCCCAAGACCATGCGATGATCTGTTCAGATTTCCTGAAGACAACAACTTGAAGCTAAGAAATCATTTGATAAATAGTTAAGCAGTGATTAGAGTGGGGATAATGTGATGGAAGAGGTCTAACATAGTCAGTCTATCATAAGTGTCAGACAATGTCCCCCTGGACATTGGTCATACTGAGGACTCAGTGTGGACTAACTTGCATTAGTAACCAGGCCACCCCTACTGAGAGGAAAACATTCACTTCATTCTACCAGGTAACCTCACTAAAGGAATGAAGAAGGAACAACAAAAGCAATATATATCAAGGTAAATAAAACAGACTATTCTTTTCCTCATTAGGTTTTCAGAATGTATTTGATGGTTGAAAGGTAAAATTACAACATGTTCTGATGGAGTTTCAAGGTGAATATAAGAGAGTGAGAGGACCTATATGTTGGTAGATTTCTACATTCCACCTGAAGTCATAAAATACTGATTTTAGGTGACTATGAAAAGGGAAGCATGCATATAGTATGTCTGGAGAAAGACTTTTGTTTCTCTCTGTCTGTAGTATGTAGACCAAATATAACTGTGATTCATATATTAAATATGCATTTATTTAATTTACTCCTGGGGTAAACAGAGACATAAAACTTATTATACCTTCAGGCAGTCTTGACATATGCATTGAACTTTGCTTAGGAGCTTTGTTCCCTTTTTATTTGAACAATCTTTGGGTATATAATTATGAGGTTGCCAACTGGTATGCATAGTTAAAAAAAAAAAAGTTTTCAGATAAGTGAACTCCGGCATTTAAAGAACAACATTTCCCCCGCAATGTAATTTCACAAAGATCCTAGTAGAAATGACATTCCTTATTGGGTCATTTAAAATTCATGTTGCAAAATAAGTTTTTATTTTTCGTTCCTCAGACATGTTAGATCAAATACACTAGCAAGAACCATGTCAATGTTTATAATAAAACACCATGCTCTAAGATAATTGTTCTGTATGACCAGAATATTATTTTAATACTTCTAATGAGGTTGTTGAAATATTGAAAAAATGGTTCCCCAGCAGTAACTATCCTTCGTGTGAAAGCGTGGATATGTGTATTTGGGGGTGGGGAAGTTGTTACATGAGTTTCTTTGCTCAGTTATCTTTGATTTTCTATATTTTCTGAGTTATTTATGATTTTAAAGAAAGAATCACTTTCATCAGATTAAAAAAAATGCCTTTAAAAGTGAAGGGATTTGGAGCACTTGAGCGGCTTAGTCGGTCAAGCCTTCAGTTCTTGGTTTCGGCTCAGGTCATGATTTTAGGGTCGTGGAATCAAGCTCCATATTGGGCTCCACACTTGGCACAGAGTCTGCTTGTCCTTCTCCCTCTGCTCTTGCCCCGCTCATGTGTGCTCTTTGTCTCCCCGCCCTCTCAAATAAATAAGTAAATAAATAAATAAATAATCACCCTTTGAAAAAAAATAAAAGTGAAGGGACCTGTATTAGAAATTTGGAAGACTGAACTTAGATCCTCCTTAGGCCTGAGTAGCTGTGATTCAATGGCTATTCCCCCTCTGGGTCTCAGGTACCCATCTGAATGTGCTTATAACCATCTCTGTTCTATAGACTCTTCCCAAAGACTTTGGTGAGCATCAGACTAGGAGGTAAAGTAAATGCGCCTCCCTGCTCATAAAACTCATGATGCTCGTGCTGATACTGAGATTATAACGATGAAAAATAAGGCAAGAAAAGGGAGTTTCCTCATCACCATAGACATTGGCCCGTTGGGTCATGAGGCTGATGACAGATTATTTAAAATTATGGGGTGGAGCTTCCCTTCCTTCTGGAATGTGTGTGTAGTATTCCCTGAAGGGAAGAGGCCCAAAGCTGGCAACTAGTACATGTATTTGGAGTTAGCCTTGATAGTATTTTTTAAAATGTAAAACTCACCTCTGTAGCCAAAGGGTTAAAACAAAGACCAGGAGACAAGGATGAGGCAGTGATTTTTTTTAAAGTATGGGGCACCTGGGTGGCTCAGTTGTTTAAGCATCTGCCTTTGGCTCAGGTCATGATCTCAGGGATTCTGCTTCTCCCTCTCCCCTTGCTCATGCTTATGGACTCTCTCTCTCTCTCTCTCTCTCTCTCTCTCTCTCTCTCTCTCTCTCTCATGACCTTCATCATTTCTTGAGCTGAGAAAGCTGTTGTTCCTTTTTAATGGCCAGGCATGGTTCTTTGGTTGCTATGCCTGAACTGGTCCACTCATTGTCAGGACCTGCCTGATCCCGGTGGGCTCTGAGTTTAGACCCTGCTGGAGCTATGTGGTGTCAAGTTGCCTTTACATGAAACTCATTATTTTAAAAAATTTTATTTATTTATTTGAGAGAGAGAGAAAGAGCGTGAACATGAGCAGGGGGAGTGGCAGAGGGAGAGGGAGAAGCAGGCTCCCTGCTGAACAGGGAGCTTATTTGCATGTTTAGGTCTATCTGGGAAAACTGTCACCATGCTTCATCGTAAATGAATCAACAGAAAATGATGATTTTGTTTATTCTGGTGATAAGATAGAAAGTCTTATTCTTTATATTGAATGCATTACTAGTGGGAGAGAGAACTTTATTCACGCTTGGATAAGTTGTTTAGTAAAAATGGTAAAGGGGCACCTGGGTGGCTCAGTTGGTTAAGCGACTGCTTTCCGCTCAGGTCATGATCCTGGAGACCCGGGATAGAGTCTCACATCAGGCTTCTTGCTCGGCGGGAAGCCTGTTTCTCCCTCTCTCACTCCTCTTGCTTATGTTCCCTCTCTCACTGTGTTTCTCTCTGTCAAATAAATAAATAAAATCTTTTAAAAAAAATGGTAAGAAGATATGTTTCGTGAACAGGAATGTGACTTGAGACTGGTGTCCAGACTTCAAAAGATGGGTAAAGATGTGCAGTGTTGGGCCCTGTGGGAGAACAACACACAACCCCAGACTTCAAGGAAAATAGAAGGCAAAAAAGAATTTTCTTGGCGATTTCTATCTTATGATTAATAACCAGAGGCGGAAGTTTTTAGAGCAAAGAAATTGTCCTAACTTCATGGTACGATTTATCACTACTATCACAAATATACATAAAGTTAATTTTTTAAAAAATTTTTATTTATTTATTTGACAGAGAGAAACACAGCGAGAGAGGGAACATAAGCAGGGGCAGTGAGAGAGTGAGAGGCAGGCTTCCGGCTGAGCAGAGAGCCCGATGTGGGGCTCGATCCCGGGTTTCCAGGATCATGACCTGAGCCGAAGGCAGTCGCTTAACCAACTGAGCCACCCAGGCACCCCAAAGTTAAATTTTTTATTGCCCTAATTTACATATCTTTAATCCTTTGAAAACATGTTATTTTATTTTAATTTTTTATTTACTTTTTAAAATTATTTATTTATTTGAGTGAGAGAGAGAGACAGAGAGAGAGAGAGTGAACTAGGTGAGAGGCAGAAGAAGAGGGAGAGAGAGTTCACAAGCAGACTCCCCACTGAGCACAGAGCCCTAATGCAGGGCTCCATGCCCAGACTATGAGATCATGACCTGAGCAGAAACCAAGATTTCGCTGCTCAACTCACTGAGCTACCCAAGTGCCCTGAACACATGTTATTTTAAAATCTCTCTCTCTCTATGTATTTATTTATTTTTAAAGATTTTATTTATTTGACAGAGAGACAGCACTAGTGGGGACAGAGAGAGAAGGAGGAACAGATTCCTCGCTGAGCAAGGAGCCCCATACAGGACTCGATCCCAGGACCCTGGGATCACAACCCCAGCCGAAGGCAGACACTTAACGCTTATTCTAAAAGAACCTACTTGTTTTAGTCTGTTCATGCTGCTGTGACAAAACACAATATGTTAGGTGATTTAGCCAACAGAAATCGATTTTCCTACAATTCTTGAGGCTACAAGCCCGAGGTCAGAGGGCCAGAATGGTTGGTTTCTGGAAGGGTTCTCTCCTTGGCTTGTGGAGGACTGACTTCTCACTGTGTGCTCATTCTATAGACTGGATGTTTGTGTGCCCCCTAATTCATATGTCAAATATTAAGGCCCAAGATATCTGGATGGTATTTGGAGGTGGGGCCATTGGAAGGTGATTAGATCCTGAAGGTAGAACAGAATTTGTGCTCTTATAGAAGAGACTCCAGAGAGCTTCCTTGCCCCTTCTACCATGTGAGGATATAGAGAACAGCCAGCCCTGTAGGAACTGGGGAGTGGGCTTTCACCAGACAGCAAATCTACTGATGCTTTGATATTAGAACCCTGGCCTCTAGAACTGTGAGAAATAAATATTCCCTGTTTATAAGCCACCCAGTTTATGGTATTTCCCTGATAGCAGCCCAAATGGACTAAAATAGTACACATGGACTTTCTTTGGTTTGTCTGCTAGGCAGGAATCAGGTTGTCTGCTGTCCCTTCTTTTTTTTTTTTTTTAAAGATTTTATTTATTTATTTGACAGAGAGAAACACAGCTAGAGAGGGAACACAAGCAGAGGGACAGAGAGAGGGAGAAGCAGGCTTCCCGCTGAGCAGGAAGCCCGATGTGGGGCTTGATCTCCAGTCTCCAGGATCCTGACCTGAGTGGAGAGCAGTGGCCCAACCGAGCCACCCAGGCGCCCTGCTGTCCTTTCTTGTAAGGATGCAAATCCCATCAGACCAGGGTCCCTCCCTCACAACCTGATTACCTCCCAAAGGCCCTACCTCCAGATTCCAGCACATTGAGGGGGCCCACAAACACAATTGGGAAGACATGACTCTTCAGTCCATGACACCACCTGAAATGTATTTCTTGGGATCTACCATTTCTACACCGAACGGATGTTTCTTTCCTTTCTTATATGTGTCATAATTGATACATTATCATGATTTAAATTGGAAATTGAAATTTTTCTAAAGTAAAACGATGTAGGTATTAATAGTGACATGTGCTGTTATGAAAATGTGCTTGGGAGGAAAATAACTGGTTGTATATAATAAAAAGATCTTGGGCGCCTGGGTGGTTCAGAGGGTTAGGCTCTGCCTTTGGCTCAGGTCATGATCTTAAGGTCCTGGGATTGAAGCCCTCATTGGGCTCTCTGCTCAGCAGGGAGCCTGCTTCCCCCTCTTTCTCTGCCTGCCTCACTGCCTATTTGTGATCTCTTTCTCTGTCAAATAAATAAATAAAATATTTTTTAAAAATTAAAAAAAAATAAGAAGAGTCTAGTATACTTTCTGGATTACCTGAAATAGTTATTTAATAAGCGCTTATCTGAAGTTTCCCCTTTACATATAACTGAATAATTAGAAGATGATTTTTAATCAAGAGACATTATTAGGCAGTTTTTGCTTTGTGTTTCCTCCAAATTTGTCCCTTGATATTCCAAAATGTTAAGTAATATGTAGCTCCTTACCTTGTGCCTTAGAGAAAAATCCTGTAGTAAAAGAACACAAAAGGCTAAACATGTGTTTACTTACTTATCTCTTTTGGTGTAATTATGGTTTTTCTTAGTAGTTTCTTGCCTGTAAGTAATGCTCTTTCATTTTGTTTACATGAAAGAACTATGATTTTCCAGTAGGAGATGAAAGGAAGTTATTTCTAAGCACTGAAAATATTTTTGTTTTTGTTTTCTTGGTGGTAGTGAGAGGTTGAGGTTGTTTACTTAATTTTGTAAGTCTAGATTTTTTTTTTTTTAGATTTTATTTATTTGACAGAGAGAAACACAGCTAGAGAGGGAACACAAGCAGGGGGAGTGAGGGGGAGAAGCAGGCTTCCCACCAAGCAGGGAGCCAGATGTGGGCCTCCATCCTGGGACTCAAAGGCAGATGCTTAACAACTGAGCCACCCAGGTGCCCCCTGTAAGTCTAGATTTGAACCCATTTGGTAGTTAATAGAAAAGAGTAAATTTTAAGTTAGAAAGTTTTTATTTGTATTTATTTGTTGAATATGTAGAATTGAAAGTTCTATTGAAAAGCTGGGATCTGGTATGTGCAAACATTTCTGATCACAAACACCAGATGAAACACATTTCAAGCTATTCTTATTTGCATCTACAGTGTCCTCTTAATGTTTCCCTTAAAATATTTTCTTTTGAACCGACATTTTCCATGAATACTAACTGGGGGTATAGTTAAACTTAAAAGAGCAGGAAAATAATGCTCCTTTCTCTAAAAAATGGAGATATAATTTGCTTACCATAAAATGCACCATTTTAAGTGTACATGTCAGTGGTTTCTTATGTATTTACAAGGCTGTGCAAACATTACCGCAATCTAATTCAATAACATTCTCAGCAATCTAGCAAGAAATTCACACCCTTTAGCAATCACTCCTCACTAATCTATTTTCTGTCTCTATTGAGTTGCTTATGCTGGACAATTCACAGAAATGGAATTGTACAATATGTGGCCTTTTGTGGCTGACTTCTTTGACTTAGCATAACATATTCAAGGTTCACCTATATTTTTGATCAGTCTTTTCTACTCAGTCCTCTTAAAGATACCTCATAGAGTCAATTTTACCATGAAGGAAACAGAAACATACATTAACTTTCTCTTGGGCATGAAAATCACATATTCACCCAACGAATACATATGGAACATCTACACATGCCAGAAATATTCTACAAAGTGCGGTTTATGGCAGTTAGGGGTGATAGTGATGGTGTCACATAAATCAATAGACATCTAAAATGTAATATTAAATAAAAATAAATGCAATGAAGAAAAATAAAGCAAAATGAATGGGCAGGAAGTGTCAGGGGTATTATTTTAGGTAAAAGGGTCAGGGAAGGGCCCTGTGAGCAGGTAGCATTTGAAGTGAGACTTGAATGGAGGGAGGAAGTTGCACAGAAGGAACAGCAAATGCAAAGGCTCAGAGGCAGGAGTGTGTTTGGTGTGTTGGAGGAACAAGGAACCAGGGTGATTGGAGGCCGGTGAGAGGAGGAAGTGGAGGAGATAGGTAGGAGGGCAGAGAGCTGACCTCAGGTAGGCACAGGGGTGGCAGCTCATGTGTCATAAGGGGACCCGAGGTGGGATCTCAGAGGACACATTATGCCAGCTGGAAGATCTGGTGGTGGGAGGATGAGGCAGTCCTCTCCTGATTGTTTCTGTTACTTCAGTGAAACAAAAAAGAGGTATGGTAACTGACGATGAGGAGGGGGTAGTGGTGTCAAAAAGTGGAGAAAGAGAAGAGAATGAGTGGACTAAGGATATTTAGTGGAGTCATTTGGCAGCACTGAGGGACCACTGGGAGGTTGTAATGTGGTTTTCACCAGGCACATAAGTCATCCAAGTATCAACATGAAGTTTGTGGGAAAGTTAGTTGTAGTTGGGGTGGAAGTTTCGCCAAGTGAGGAGGGCAGTGGGAGAGAGGACAAGCGAGTTGAGGATGTAAGCAAAGATGTGCCACCATACAGGGACCATGCAATCCAAACTGGGAGAAGGAAGGACAGAAGAGGAGTGCTTGACTGGAGGGATGGTGGGATCAAAATACTGTTGGAGCTTGAGTTCTAGAAAATAGGAAGTGGTGTCTGGAAAGTCTGCAGGTATTGGCTTTGACAAAGTCTAATGTACAACTTGGACTGGGTGGCTGAGGTGGGTGGAGGACAAGATTATTAGAAAAGTTTAAAAAGACAGTAGGCCGGGTTATTGGGTCCTTTTTGTGAACAACAAAATCACAAATGACAATGACAAGAGAAATGACAGAGAGATAGATGCTGGAATGAATGAAGGGGAAGTTGGCAGATGACAGTGAAAAGCAGAGGTGGCAGTTGGTATAGTTTAATGATGTCTATTTCAAGAGAGATGTGGATTTTTAGGAAGAAGAAAGAATAATGATCTGGAATTGGCAAGGATGAGCCAGAGCTCACTCACCACGACCAGTGGTTTTTGGGTAAATGACTGATCAGGATTCAGATGTGAACTAGTTCTATCTGATTTCAAATAATTTCTGTCTTACCACTTCAGATTTGGATTAGAATTACAGTCCTTAGAGCTAGATTTCAATATTTTCCTGCTAGCTCCACAGTATAAACCATCTGGCCACCCTCAAAATTATAGTTGCCAAGATCCATTTGGAAAGTTGGATTCCTGTAAAAAAAAAGAAAGTCCATATTGTGCAATTGGTTAATAGGTTGAAGAAACTGAATCCCCTGGCCTGTACTTTCCCACAGTCTGGATTTTATAATTGCATCCCCCTGGTGTTAACACGCTTCTCTGTTCTCTGCAATTCCTGAAAACTGGTAATCAGATCTTGAGGCTGATCAAACTCAGGTTCATTTCTGGTAAGAATACCACACAAGTGCTGTGGTGTACTTGACCAGAGGCCATGTAATGTCAAGCTGTCTCTCTCTCAGTGATGTAAGTAGCCACTTGTGATTTTTGTTGAGCTCCATTATTAGGTCCAGTATTTCATCAGAATGAAAGATGTTGGTATTGCACCGCTTCTTTTTACTAGATTAACAGCTTTGAAAAAAAAAATAAATAAACTACTTCTAAACTACTTCCATCCATCACCTATGAGTTACCCTGAGATACAAATCACTTGAGAGAGACAGGCTATCCCCTCAGTTCACTTCAAGAGGCTTATCTGAGAGCGCCTGTGGTTTTAGGATACATATACTTAGCCGTTAGAGTATTTAATTGTAGTTTGTCCTACTTTTAAAATTAGACAACCTTTCCAGTATGCAGTTGCACATTGTGGCTTAGTATTTGCAGTTAAACGGGAGTGTATCACAGGATTTAGTCCTAACACCTTTGAAGAGAACTGCACAGAAAAGCATTCAAATCTCCAACAAGTAGCTTTCCAATGATATGCTGCTACACTCACAAAAGCTCATAAAATATTAAAATCTTCTGAAAGGTGACCAACTAAATATATGAAAATGAAGTTCCAGGTCAATGCAAGTACTATTATAGCAAATGGATAGTCTACTTTTCTCTACAGGGAAATGTCCCCGGGCTGTAGGCTATCGTGGCTTTGGAATCAGATAGATGAGGTTTGAATTCCCCTTCACTTACTATGGTGACTCTGAGGAAGTTACTCTACATATCCTAAATATACAATAAGAAAGTGTGAAAAAGTGAATATTCTAACACATTACACATTTCTAAAACATTAGACAAAAGATAAGTATTTGGCAAAAGCCTCCTTTTTATTCCTTTGGTAGGGGATGAGGTAAAGAACATGACTAATTGCCAGATATGGTTAATTATGGAAAAAAATTAACAGTAAAAAATGCTGTATTGAGGACATGCCATCTTGGATCCTTGGGGCAGTGGCAGTGTGGTCAGTTTGGGGCTGAAACACTTTTTACTCAATATTGATGGAAAGGCATCATGGCGGACCAGGCAGGTCTATACCAGAGAATCCCTAGAAGGCAGCTGAGAGACAGAGAGAACTAGGCAAATGCCAGAGTTAAACTTGTCCTTGATTCCACTAAGACTCTAATGGAAGACTGAACAGCAGTGAGAGAGAAATACACTCTAAATTGCTTAGAAAAGAACCATAACATACCTAGACATTTGCTTTGTATTCCTGTTAAACTTAGCCCTCTGTCTCAACCTGCCCTGCTTCTCACCCCTTCTCCCAGACTGAGTCCGTACTACCCCATCCCTAGTTTGGCTCCCTGCCTTACTGGAGTCCTATTATCCCATGGTTGTTTCATCTTTTGTGACTGAGCCGATATAGTTGTTAATTCAAAGGACATCACAATGATTTCCAAGTCAGTGAGAAACAAGTACAAACACTGGAAAATGTATCCTCACCCATTAATTTTCATAGGAATCTGTTGATTAGAAATATATGAAAATTGAGATAACTGAGGGAATGGGGTAAACTGTTAAAACACAAAATGAATTTCATGAAGTATAATTTATGTTCGTATCTTGTCCCTGTCTTAATTATATGTGTAATGTAAATTGTCTTTGTAGAGTTATATTTTTATAAACTTTTTATTGAAGTGTAATACACATATAGTGAGATTTGCATTTTTTAAGGTCATTAGTATCATATAGCCTTGACTGCCTTATTAATTTCTGTTGCGACCTTGAAAACACTTCTTAAAAATTGTGACATTATGCGATAGAATATTTTCCGCTTTTAAGTGGCATTAAGTTCAGTTGTGTTCACACTTAGTTCTGAGTAATGTATAGAACAGTGTGTAGTATTTGATATTGGTCAGTGTATTTATAATTCCTGAAATCAACAAGTTGACAAGCTGAATTAAAGGAGTTCAGCCTAGATCTTCAAGGTTATATTTTTGTATTCATTTTTACACATATATGCAATTTAAGGTATACTTCACAACTGTTAACTTACAGAGAATAAAGATATTGCAACCAAGAGTTGGAGTGGAAACAATTTCTGAGATAGAGATCAAATTGTATTTATAGACACCATTATTGGCAGATTTGCTGTCAGTCATTTCCTGTGGGAATATTTCACTGGACATAACTGTATGCCTCGATTATTCATTAAACAGCCTTTGCTCCATGGAATAAAAATACTGCAGGGCGATAAATAGTAATGCATGCAAATTATAGTTTAACATTTCATAGTATTTTCCTAGATAAAGATTAAGATTATTTAACAAACAAACAAAAATATTTCTTACTCATGACTAAGAGAATTTTAAAACAACACTAATACCATATGGTCTAGTGGAGAGTTTGGCAACAGACTGGAAATAAAAGCTGCTTGTTTCTTCTAAATTAAAATTGACATTAATTCAAAAATATTTCTTCATCACAGAAGATGCTATACTTATGCTCTGTGGAGAATACAGAAGTCAATTATAAATAGTCTTAAGGAATTTATGAATTTTCTCATAGGAGAGATAAGGCATACTTTATAGAAAACAAAAACCAATAAATATACTATGAATGGATATGAATAAAGTACTGGAGTTTGGAAGAATCAGAGATCATGTCCATCTGGAATATCGGTGATGACTTCTGAGAGAAGGTGGTTGAGTGGAGTCTTTTTTTTTTTTTTTTTTTTTTTTAAAGATTTTATTTTTTTGACAGAGAGAAACACAGCTAGAGAGGGAACACAAGCAAGGGGACTGAGAGAGGGAGAAGCAGGCCTCCTGCCGAGCAGGGAGCACGATGTGGGGCTCGATCCCGGGTCTCCGGGATCATGACCTGAGCCGAAGGCGGTCGCTCAACCAACTGAGCCACCCAGGCGCCCCTAGGTTGAGTGGAGTCTTAAAGGATGGTAAGATTTTTGCAAATGGAGATGTGAGATGTAGGTAAAATTATTCCAGGAGGCAGGAACTAGATACTAAGGAAAGTGGTATATACCAAAGCATATTTAGAGATTGGAGTCTTTAACTGGTGGGGAAAAAAGAAACTTACATGAATACATTTGGAAATTGGCTAAGTTAGGACCAAATTCTTTTTTAAGTAACTTCTGTCCAAGATGGGGATGTGGGGATCCAACCTACCACCCCCAGGTCCCTTTGCATGCTCTACCTACTACTGGGCCAGTCAGGTGCCCCAGGACTAAATTCTTTTATTTAGTTATGCAAGCATTCATTTATTCAACAAGTATTTCTTGAACTTTTATTATTTGTGAGTACTGTCCTGGGAGTTAGCACATGAGCTACTCAGACAAAGGCTCTTTTCTAATATGTATGCAAACATTTAAAAAATGTAACTGGAGCATCTGGATGGCTCAGTCAGTGAAGTGTCTGACTTGAGCTCAGGTCAGGATCTCAGGGTCCTGGGATGGGGTCCTGTGGTGCATGGGGCTCTGGGCTCAGTGGGAAATCAACTTCTCCCTCTCCCGCCCACCCACAACCTTGCTCTAATAAATAAATAAATCTTTTTTAAAAAAAAAGTAACTGAAATCAGAGATGACAGTAACGATATTCTTACCAATCAGGGATAGGTCGATTCACCTATGGCAACTCAAGGTACTTTGCAACTGTTACACTGAATATGGGATTTCATGTTTTTGAGAGAGTTGGTATTTCCAAATAACACTGTTCCCAATTTTAACCCATTTTTTTTTCAACCAAGTTTTCATTAAAATGAAGTGTTGGATGAGGGAGGGCTTCCCTATTTCTATCTCCATTTTACAAGTTTTTGTTGATACACAGAATTTTGTGGTAGCATGCATTCATTGAAAAAAGACATAGACTTAGGAGGATAAGGTGGTGATTTGGGGGGCATAAGGATTCTTACTAACTGAAAAGGAATCGCTGCAAATTTTCTTTAAATAGCTAGCTCTCCGTGCCATTAAAATGATTAGGAACGTTTCTAGAACACACTGCACTAAGTGAGATACACCTGTGACCGTCAAAAGGATCTTTGTTTTTTCTCAAGCTAGGACTTGTTATATTAGACACGCCTCTTGCAGTGGTGGCGATGGGGAGGGGGTGAAGGTGACGGGTGGCAGCCAGGAGGGCATTTTCCCTTTCTCCAAAACTTACTTCGCAGCCTTCCAGCCGAGACACCTTCCCTCTCCTTTTTTCCGCCTCAACTCTCACTGTCCACCTATCCCTCGCCCCCCACTCCTCACCACCTTCTGAGCGCTCCCTCTCGCGGTTCTTCCTTCCCCGCCCTCCGCCTCACAGCGCGCCCACCGGGAGAAGGCAGCTCGGCCGCCCGCAGACTGCGCGCCCCGTCGCGGCCCGAGGCCCCCGGGCATGCGCTCTGCGGCGCCGCCGCCCTCCCCCACCCCTTCCCGCGGCAGAGTTATGCCAAGTATGTGAGGAGCCCGCGAGGGCCAGCGCTGGTCATGGGGAGCCGCCGTCGCCGCCGCCTCCGCGCGCGATTTTTCCCCAACTGGGCTCCGTCCTCTTCCCGCAGCGGGGGCGAGCCTGGGTGTTGAGGCGGAGGGGATGGCGGACCCTCTGAGGAGGACGCTGTCCAGGCTCCGGGGAAGGCGGAGTCCCCGCGCTGCTGGAGGGCTCGGGCTCCGGGCGGCGGCTGCAGCTACCGTGGCGGCCTCCGCGGTTGCCGAGGGAGACGCCGGCGGTGCCCCGGACGCCAGCCCATGCAAGCACGCCCGCCCATGCAAGCACGCCCGTGGAGCCCGGCCGAGCCTGGAGCAGCCCTCGCCGTCGCCGCGGGTGCGGGTCGCGGGAGGGCGCCCGGAGCTTTGGGGAGCGCTCGGGCCTCGTGGGAAGTGCGGCGGCAAAGAGGCCCCCTCCTCGGGTCGCGGGCTTTCTCGCGCTTGTCTGCACGCCCCGCCGGGCTCGGAAGGCAGCGGAGAGGAGGAGGACGACGAGGAGGACGACGCCGACTACTACGAGAACCTGCCCGGCGGCTCCCAGTCGGCGCCCAAGCCTGAGGGGGCGGAGGCGGAGCGGTGGCCGCCGCCTCCCCCGGTGGCGGGCTCCTCCCCGGGGGCGGAGGGCGGCCGTCTGGAGACAGGCAGGCTGCAGACCCAGTTGCGAGAGGCCTATTATCTGCTGATCCAGGCCATGCACGACCTGCCCCCTGACTCCGGCGCGCGGCGGGGCGACAGAGGTTGGGCGGATCGCGGCTGCCTTGTGGGAGTCCGGGCTCTGGGCCAGCCGCCTTCCCCCTGCGGCGCTGCGGACCGCCGAGCCCGCCCCCAAGACTGGCAGCGGGGAGGTGGTGGCCGCCCTTGGCAGCAGGTGTCCCCACCCCGGTCGCCTCCGAGGGAGTCGGGGGGAGGCCGCCTGCGGACTTCTCGGATGCGGCTGTCCTGCAGCAGAAGCCTCGAGAGCCTCCGGGTGGGTGCCAAGTTTCCTCCCTTCCAGCGGTGGCCAAGCGACAGCTGGATCAGGTGCGACGCGCTCAGAGACAGGGACGAGCCCCCGCCACGTGGAGGCGGGATGGACCGCTGGAGCGGAGGCAGCGCCCAGGTCGCGGCGCCCTCCGGCCTCCGGACTCCCTGCGCCAGGGACCCCGGCTGCTCCTCAGGAAGCCCTTTCAGAGGTCCTGCGGGGTCCGCTGTGGTTCGCAGCGGCAAAGGAGACGGCCAGGAGGGGCTCCCCTTCCTTAAGCCTCCCGCGGTGACAGTCAAGAAGCTGCAGAAGTGGATGTACAAAGGACGTCTGCTGTCCTTGGGAATGAAGGGTCGCTCCCGGGGGACACCCCCCAAAGTCACGGGAGCGCAGACAACCTCTCCAAATCTGGGCCCTTTGAAAATGCATGAGAGCCAAGTCCTCTCCGTACCTCCAGACCAAAGAATTACGCTAACAGGTAGGTTACTTTGCAATCAAGACGCTACACTTTGCGTCTTAATGTTTACCAACTGGGCTTCTGTCTTAAGAGAGAAGAATAAGGAATGTTTCTGCAGACAGGTACGTGCCAGTGCCAAAGTAAGTGTCACGTAAGTGGTAGCTGAATGCACCGGGTTACTTAGTATATGATGCATTCACTCGTTTTGCCTTCTTTCTTTCTTGCCCACCCCCCTTTTTAAATCAGTGGCATGAGTAACTTGGGGTTTTTGTTTTTTCTTCTCTAAGAGCCAGTGTGCCTACTCTCAGCGCGACAGTGAGTAAAGGTTAAGTTCACCACATGCTTTTAGAATACAGTTGGGCGGTGCTGCCTTGATTTTTATTCTTTGTGGCTCTAGGCAAATCCGTAGACTTTGTGGAGTTTGAATTTGAATTTGATCCAAGATAGACTTTACGAGCTTCATAAACTGTCATTTTACTCATTACGCTTTTTTTTAAACCTCTCTCACCCAGGCGTGCATGCATATAACACAGATACACACAACCCAAACCCCAAAACAAAACAAACCAAAAAACTTACCAATTAAAATTTCTTTTTAGTCAAGTAGGAATTCACATACTTCTCTCCACCTTTCCTCCCTCCTCCCTCCCATAAAAAACTAACAAAGTGAGTAATCTTTTTATTGTGGAAAATCAAGGGCACTAGTATTTTAATCAAAAAAAGATGTCTCTTGTGTTTCTAAGAAAGTGCAGACTTTTAAAGTCATTTGTAAACTATATTTGCTCTTATGAATAAGATTTTGCTCCCAATTTTGTATGTACATGATTTTTAATTTTCGCTGAAGGTTTAGAGTACCCATTCTAGAAATCCTTTAATTATGTTGCAAATAGTAAAAATTCTTTCCTGAACAAAGTATAATACTTTCAAACTGAGTCCAAAACAACATGATCCTTTGTACTACAATCTTAAATACAAAGACTTTTAGTGAACATAAAGACTTACATAGCATTAATTGTTTAAAAAATACTGGATGGTGAAATGTAAAAAGTATCCAGAGTACTTGGCATTTTCTCTGGTAAGAATTACAAATCCTCCAGGACTAAGTTTATACACATTAACTTTGTTTAACCAATAAATACAAAAGAGTGGGGAGAAACAAAGTTCACAAAACTTCTAGTCACACAGCGAAGACAAATCAAATGATTCATTTAAAGCTTATACAAACTTGGAATGTTTTTTGGATCTATAAATCTCTAATCCATACCTGTCATTTTTTTCCTCAAATTTATTCCATTTCACTTGAATAAGAGGATAACAGGATGTAAATTTATTTGTAAAGAGAGGTGTACTTTATGCTAAGTTCATATTAAAATATGCATTTGCAGGGGTAAAGTAATTCGTAATCAAAATTTTATTGCCAGTGTATCTTTACTTCTGTGATCTTGGTTCACTTAACTCTTCGTAAGATTGTTAAATTTCATAACAAAAATCTGCATAACATTTCAGTCCAATATTTTTTACCATTTTGTTACAAAGTTAAACATTTACCATCTGATGGCTTTTAAGGCCTTCAGTTATAGTGTAAATAAACATTCAGGGATTTTAAAAGCTAATAAATGCAGTAAGGCTTAAGAATGAATTCATTGATTTCTTTTCATTGAAAAACGAATTAAATGGAAGTAACTTTAAAAGAAATTAAAATAAGACTTTAGAATTACTATGTGGTAGTGTTTTAGATATTTTATAAGAAATCTAAGCAACAGCTTGGATAATTTCTGGTTTAAACAACTTTCTCAGGTGTTATTTAATGTTATTTAATGAGATGTTATTTCCTTTCAAATCTTTTAGGAAAGATAGAAATAATTTGTGTAATATTTACATATCTAGTATAGATTTGGAGAGTTAATCTTGTTTTTTAACTATTTGTCATGAAGATTAGTTTAACTTATTAAAACCATTCTGGAGGGGCGTGTGGGTGGCTCAGTTGGTTAAGCAACTGCCTTCGGTTCAGGTCATGATCCCGGAGATCCGGGATTGAGCCCCACATCTGAGCTCCCTGCTCCACGGGAAGCCTGTTTCTCCCTCTCTCACTCCCCCTGCTTGTGTTCCCTCTCTGGCTGTGTTTCTCTCTGTCAAATAAATAAAATCTTTTAAAAAAACCACAAACCATTCTGGATACTTTTATGTGGTTCTCATATGACCCCCCCACCCCCCACTTGTCATTTAACAACAACAAAAGAAACAAGTAGTTTGCCCAGGGTCACTCAAACTAGTATATACTTTGTATATACTAGTATATGAATTCAAACAATTACATAGATTCAGACTTATGTCTCTATGACTCCAAAACCTATATTTAAGGTCAAATGGATGCTAATGTTTTTCAGAGGTCTGATCCAACAATGCTAATGTTGCTTGGATTGAGAAGATGAGTGGAATTTCAACAAAGTTTAGAAGGGTAGGTAACTACCTCAAAGTTGCAAAGATGAAGAAGTTCTCATAGATTTTTAAGACAATTTTTTAATTAATATATCTATTTTAAACCTTTACCTTTAAATAACTTTAGTTCACATTGATGTTACTTGGATCTACCTTTTTTTTTTAAGATTTTATTTGTTTATTTAAGAGAGAGAGTGAGAGAGAGCATAGGGGGAGAAAGTCAGAGGGAGAAGCAGACTCCCTGCCTTGCTGGGAGCCTGGTGTGGCACTCGATGGATCCTGGGACTCCAGGATCATGACCAGAGCTGAAGGCAGTCACTTAACCAACTGAGCCACCCCAAGTGCTCCTACCTTTTTTTTTTTTTTTCACATCTATTCCAGATTCTACTTTACAGTCATATTTTCTAAAAATTAATTGGGCAGTCCAAATGAAGCATACATTCTAGATTGTATAAAGATGTTAAGTATACTAAAAGGTTAATATCATACCTTTCTATACAGTATTATTTGTGAGGAATTTTTCTAAAATTTTATTTATTCATTTGACAGAGAGAGAGAGATCACAAGTAGGCAGAGAGAGAGGAGGAAGCAGGCTCCCTGCTGAGCAGAGAGCCCAATGGGGACCTCAATCCCAGGACCCTGAGATCATGACCTAAGCCAAAGGCAGAGGCCTGACCCACTAAGCCACCCAGGCATCCAAGGATATTTTGTTTTAAAAGAGTTACAGAATTTATAAAATAGAATGTGTAATGGGATAGAGATACCTAGTCTATCTAATATTTAGGTATTTTGGAAGTTTTTGAGACTATACGACAAATGGAAGCCAAAATGATTTTTTTTTTAAATATTCTATTTATTTGACAGAGAGAAACACAGCCAGAGAGGGAACACAAGCAGGGGGAGTGGGAGAGAGAGAAGCAGGCTTCCTGAAGAGCAGAGAGCCGGATGCAGGACTCGATCCTGAGTCTCTGGGATCATGACCTGAGCCGAAGGCAGTTGCTTAACCAACTGAGCCATCCAGGCACCCCCAAAATGATTTTCTATTTTGACTTCTGGCTCCTACTAAGAACCTCCAAAACTTTAAAGAGTGTAACAGTGCATTAGGTATATAGTGTACACAGATTGGCCAATTTGTTCTTAATTGAGACGATTATTTAAGAAATCTAAAGTCATTACACATGGTAAATATTTTCAAGTTTCTGCAAGCCTTAAGATTACGAAGGAATTTTAATCTATTTGCCAACTATAGTTCATTAAAAGTCTTTATAAATAAGTTTAATTAGCACATAGTGCTCAGAAATAAATTCAAAAGCACTAGGTTGAGTTATTTCAGCTTTTTATTGCTTCAAAAATAGCCTTTTAAAAAGGATTTTATTTATTCATTTGAGACAGAGAGAGAGAGAGAATGAGCACGAGCAGGGGAAGGGGCAGAGGGAGAGGGAGAAGCAGGCTCTCAGCTGAGCCAGGAGCCCGATATGGGGCTCCATCCCAGGACCCTGGATCATGACCTGAGCTGAAGGCAGATACTTAACCAACTAAGCCACCCAGGTGCCCCTGTCTTCTAGTTTTACCCCTCTAGTTCTACCTCTCTGAGAAATTCTACTATTGTGGCCCAATGTGGAGCAAGTCCAGTTGCTTTTTTTTTTTTTTTTTTTTTTTGGAAGAGTGCCACGGAACATTGGAGTTGCTGGTGGAAGGAAAACTCTGAGAATTACAAATTCAGCAGAAATAGTGTGTTGATTTGAAAGTCCTACATTTCTAAGTAGAGTTTATTTTTTTTGAGAATTGCCAAGGCTATTTTCTAGACCATTGCCACTCAAAGTGTGGTTATGGAGCAGTGCTTTTTAAACTTAAAGTGCATATGAATTTCCTGAACGTCTTGTTAAAATGCAGATTTATAGGTTTGAGGTGGGACCTGAGATCTGCATTTTAACAAAGTCCCAGTGTAGATGCTACTGTTTGGTACCTACTTTGGTAACTATTTGAGTAGTTAGATTCTAGAGTTCCCAGTACCCCCATCACCTATCTTGATACATTTGTTAAAATTTTGAAAAGTATTCTACTTTATTCTGATACCTGATCCCTATTAGAACAAAACAGTTGAGGTCTTTCTGCTTCAGTTTATTATGTATACATTTATACTTAACTACTTGCCTGCGACAAGTTTAAGCAATTCCCTCTGTATTGGTCTCATCTTAGACCAGTAAATGTGAGATTTTGGAATCTGCCAGAGATGAGGCCATATTATAGTATACTGGTTAATAGAATAGGGCTTCTGGGTTTCTGATTAGACCCCACCACTTACCGAACAAGGCTTGTGACCTTGAACAAGTTACTCAACACAGCATAGCCTCAGTCCTCAGGCTGCTGTGAGGATGGAATAAGATAATATATTTGGTACCATGCTTGGTGCTTAACTGTTATCAAGAGAAAGGAAGCAGGCTTTGTGAGACTACTACCTTGCCCAGATCATTAAGATTCTGGATGGAGAGTGAATGAACAGAAGTTGAGGAGTACTGCCTTGAAGAACACTGGGAATTGAACTAGAACACACCCCTTTAGGGCATTTATTTATTCTGCTCATCTTTTGTGCATCTTTGCCTTGATCCTTCCCCTTTTATGCAGCTGGAAACAGTCTCAGGGTTTTCTTCTCTGCTGTCCTCAAAGCTAGCACACTTAAGGGTTTTGTTGCTAGTCACAAGGGAGGAAACATAAAAGATAGAAAAATAAGTTTCTTCTTTTCCCTTGTACTCATCTCCCCATTTAGATTTATCTGGAAAAGAGAAAGGCGTATATATATATATAGATATATATACACATAAACCTAAGGTTTAAATTTATTCTTGTCATTTCTTCTGGGCTGCCAGGTTTGACTCTAAGCAGGGCTGTTTGTATTTATTTAAACTGTAATACAGTATTTTTAAGAATATTTTCATTTAGGGTTTTTTAAAGCAACAGAGTTTGTTTCTGCAGTAGGACTTTTTTTTAAATGATTAGAAGATATCTGTATATAGGTACGTTTTCATTAAGGGTGAAAATACACAATTTCTCAGAAAATTTGCTAATGATTTTGAGCTGGGACACTAGTTAAAAGTTTAATAATACTAAGTCATTTTAATTTATTATGAAATATTAAAATTGGCTTGAGTAGTTTACTACTATGTAGAATATTTTTCTAAGTGAAAAACTTAATTGCCACTTCTGTATTCTCTTACATACTTTCAAAGTAAAATGACTTTAATTAGTCATTTAATTAATTACACCACAACAGGTATAATTATAAGGGAATAAAGACTTTTTTTGCCTTGCAACTTTGTATACTTATTTTGTATCTTTCTTACTTGTATCTTCTTTCAGTGTGTGTATGTGTGTGTTTATGAATGAATATAGCTGTAGGTAAAGCTAACAGAAGCTAAAGGTAATTCATACTTATGCCAATAGGGTTTAACATTAATTTTAGCATAGAAGGGAATAAATAGGAGTTTGCAAATAGTTTTCCATTTCTGTGTAATTAGCATTCATATTTATCCCTTTAGTTAAGGGAGATAAAAATGAAATGTTTTAAATTCTTTATAAATAATTGCTCAAGTAAAATTTAGTGCCCTGTAGGCATTGCTAATATTCAGTTTTAACAAATAAATAAACTTGTCCTTTACCCGAAATCACAATAATGCACCTATTTATCTCTGAATTTCAACTTCAGCATCGTGTACTATTTTGAATTATTCAGCAGTAGCAATCAAACTGTTTGGTTTCAAGTTTTTGTAGTTTGTAGTTTCATGTTAAGTAGTTGCATTGTATCTCGTATAATTATTCCTTTTACATTACATTCCATTACATTCCTCTTCCATACATTAAATATTCCTGTCAATAGATGTGTCAATTTGCATAAGTATGGGATGCCAGTAGCTTTGTTTTTGTCATTGCAGTTCCTTGGAATGCAGTACAAGTAGAAGCATGTCTATTTCATTTAAAATGTATGTCAAAAAACTCTATAGGACTCAAAATAATTTATCTAACTATATAAAATGTTGGATCTTTTGAGAGACATTTGAGAAAAAGAATAAGATGTGACTCCTAGCCATTGTGAGTTGTATGATTTTGTACATTCGACTTCAAATTTGCAATTGTGTAAAGATAACAAATAATATCTTGTGAATGTCTGAAGTGCTATTAAATATATGGGCTTAAATGTGAAAGAGATTTAGTTTTTAGTACACTTGGACAAAGATGTTGCCACTAAAAATCCAGAGGCCCCAGTGATTCCTGAGTAAGTGTTGATTTTCAGTTTTTAATTTCTTTACTTTTAAAGGAGACAGAACCAAGAAAGACTTTTTTTTTTTTTTTTTTAAAGACTATTTATTTGACAGAAACACAACCAGATAGGGAACACACGCAGTGGGAGTGAGAGAGGGAGAAGCAGGCTTCCCGCCAAGCAGGCAGCCTGATGCAGGACTCCATCCCAGGACTCTGGGATCATGACCTGAGCTGAAGGCAGAGGCTTAACCACTGAACCACCCAGGCGCCCCAAGAAAGACTCTTGAATCTTCACGTTTTTCATTAATTAAATCAATTCAAGATAGTTACTGAGTATCTGTTACATGTTTGCATGTTAAGTCTTGGAGGTAGAGATGTTTCTCTTAATCCTAGCCCAGGTGTACTGCTACAAACTGGAGTCAGAAAAGTTTATTTTGAGTGCTGTCTTTCCCATTTATGAACTAGGTGGTCTTGGGTAAGTTACTTGATTTTTCTGAGTAGCACTATACAGTTTTCAAAATATTTCCAACATTACCTTACTTAATTCTTAAGCAGCCACCCTATAACTGGGTTGATATCACTATGTTCAGAAAGGGCTGCCTGTTTCCCCACTTTTTGGTGGGTAGCATGGTATAGGAGAGACAGGTATAAGAGACTGTAAATTTTAGGGTTAGACTGGCTTAAATTTGAATACTATAGCTAGCACCTTGACTATATTCCTCATTCTTTCTGGCTTATGGAAATAATCATACCTGTCTTAGCATTTTTGTGGAGGCTTAAATAAGGTAAGGGCTTTCTTACTGTTTTATCTCTCATTGCTGCTATATAGTAGGTATTCAATAAGTAAGTGCATAGTAGGCATTCATGGGAGTTTCCTTCCCTTTTGAGTCCTAGTCTGTTCTTGCCTCTGGAACTAGTTGAACTTGAAATGCAGTTTGTGGGGGCTCCTGGGTGGCTCAGTTGGTTAAGTGACTGCCTTCGGTCTGCCTTCAGCTCAGGTCATGATCCCGGAGACCAAGGATCGAGCCCCACATCGGGCGCTCCCTGCTTGGCGGGAAGCCTGCTTCTCCCTCTCACCCTCTCACTCCCCCTGCTGTGTTCCCTCTCTGGCTTTGTTTCTCTCTGTCAAAAAAAAAAAAAAAAATCTTAAAAAAAAAAAGAAATGCAGTTTGTGTTTGAGGTTTTTTTAAAAATATAATTTTTAAAAATTGGTTGGATAAAATTTAGGATTAAAAAAAGTTTACATTTTTTTTTTTTAAAGATTTTATTTATTTGACAGAGAGAAACACAGCCAGAGAGGGAACACAAGCAGGAGGAATGAGAGAGGGAGAAGCAGGCCTCCTGCCGAGCAGGGAGCCCGCTGCAGGACTCAATCCCAGGTCTCCGGGACCATGACCCGAGCCGAAGGCAGTCACTTAACCAACTGAGCCACCCAGGCGTCCAAAAGTTTACATTTTTAAAGGGATTTTTGTTCAGTAGAGAGAAGTTACAGAAAACCTTGATTAATATGAACCTAATTTTTTGGTAGTTATTAAGCTCCTCATAGTTTAATGTGTTTTTATCACCCTGTTATTAGGGTATTATATTTTATTTGCTCTAGTACTAAGATGGATCAATCATAGACATACTTAAAGTAGTACAGACTATAATTCCATTTATAAATGTGCCATGATCTTAAACTTTTAGAAAGGTGGTTTTGTCTATTTTTCTGTGTCTAGTGAATTAGTATTATGGTATATATTTAGCTTATTGACTGTCATTGAAGCCTGCTTTATGCAGTTCTTTGGGTGTGTTCCTCTTTATACAGAATTAGTGTTACATATACATTTTTAGAGTCTTACCTTATTATATTAACACAGACACATATCAAGTATTTGATGAGCCTCATTGGACTATGAATTTTTTAAGGGTAGGAACTATTTTGTTCTTTCTTATGTTCTTGCTCCTTAAATTTGTGCCTGGCCAGTAATAAGAGCTGGTTGTGTTTCTAATCTAGAGCCTTCTTAAAGGTTTTTTATTTTTATTTTTGCCCTAGCTATTTCGAACCTAAGCCCTGCATAAAATATTACTGCATAACTAGATGAACAGGAAATTGATGTTATGCTGAAATTTCAGTAATTGGGAAAGCATTTAGTAATAACTAAGCCACACTTATTTTAAAAGATATACTCAAAGTTAATCTTTGAGAAAGTAGAAATATTGTGTTTTCTCAAGATTTCTGGTCCTTGTAGTAGTGAGTTGGAAATTACTAAAAATATTAATTAAAGGCATACTGTGTACAAAACATTCTGTGTAAGCTTTTTATAAAGTATGTTTTACTTAGGGTAAGTCTTTGTTAGCCTTATCATGTATATAAAGGCAATCTCAGAGTATATTCTTTTTCTCAGAGTTCTTATGTCACTTATATTAGTAGTCTAAATAACATAAATTATTTTTAGGTAAAAGAGCCAAAATTTTTCCTGTTTCATTTTAGTCTCCAAATGTAATACTACTTTTCTTTCTATCTTTCTAAAAATAATATTTTAATAACTGATTTCAAGTGACCTGTCTTTCCTGGTACGTTAGGCATTACATCATTACATTCTACCTTCCTTTTTTCCTTTCAAATAGATTTATTTGAAAATGTCTATGGGTCTTCAGTGAAGGGAAGAGAACTTGAAGACCTGAAGGATAATATTGGATTCAGAGGTCATAAGCCACTTAATAGTATCACTGTGTCAAAGAAACAGAATTGGCTATATCAGAGCACTTTGCGATCTTTTAATTTGGAAGAAGAAAACAAGAAATGCCAAGACATAAGTCACTTACCCGTCTCACCCAAACATCAGCTATCACGACCTTTCTTCAAGTCATCTGAAGAATACTGTGCATATATGGTATGTAATGCTACAAATTCTTCACTATCAAGAAACTGTTCTTTAGACTTTAATGAGGAGAATGATGCAGATGATGAAGGAGAAATATGGTACAACCCCATTCCTGAGGATGACGACTTGGGTATATCAAATGCCTTGAGTTTTGGTAAGGCAGACCCTCCTGCTCTGAAGTTTCCTGCTGTTAGCTTGAGAGTGTGGTCTGGTAAGGACCTAACGAAAGCAGAGCAGCACACTGAAGACTTGCTGTGCTCTTCAGAACTCAGAACCACACAGTCCACTGAAATGAATCCTGTAGAGTCCATCCATTCCCCAGAGTTCATGCAGCAGTTCAAGCAAAGGCTTGGACAGAAGACACAAGAAGGTATCATGGTAGAGGACAGTCTCATGTTGAAGTCTCCTTTTGCAGGTAAAGATGATCATATGCTTGCCAATTCTTTTTTCCTTTTTCAGTTCTTTGACAGTAGCTAAAACTAAATATAGATGTCTACTATAGCTATGTACTTTTCCTTACAGGGTGAGTGTATTTTTATAAAAATAAAACTCAAAAACATTTACAAACCTTCTTATATAAATGGTGGTTTAATTATTCCTATCACCGACTTTTGTTTTGTGAGGGGTGAAGATGCTGGGCGAGTCCTACACCAACTCAAAGGATGTCTGTCCTTTGTATAGTAATTACTTTTCTCTTAATTGAAAGAATGGAATCAGAGTGTGGAAGAGAAAGATATATTCTTTTTTTTTTTAAAGATTTTATTTATTTATTTGACAGAGAGAGACACAGCGAGAGAGGGAACACAAGCAGGAGGAGTGGGAGAGAGAGAGAAGCAGGCTTCCCATCGATAAGGGAGCCCGATGCCGGGCTTGAACCCAGGACCGGGATCATGACCTGAGCCGAAGGCAGACGCTTAACAACTGAGCCACCCAGGTGCCCCGAGAAAGATATATTCTTTATGTAAATCTGATTTTGCTTCATTCATTCACTTAAACGTAGCCTGGTTATAGCTGAAAAGTTGTATATTCAGTGTACCAGTAGTTACTTTATGGTTTCATGCCCTCATGTCCTCATGAACAAAGGAAAGAAAGAAAAGAAAAAGAAATGAGAGGTAGAGGTAAAGACCTTGGAAATAGGTGCTACGATAGTTATGGAAACCTGAAAGGAAATAATTGATGTTTGATGCATATTAGGTTGCACCATATGAAATCGCTGAGATTCGACGTTTCTGATCTGCAAAACACGGCATTTCATATAGTTCAACCTGATGATGGTTTTATTCTTCTTTGATTGCCTTGATTTTTTGATAGATTTCTTTTCAAATTTGGTCCCAAACTATACAGGAAACAGCATAAAACATATTTAGTTGCAGATATCAAATGTTGGATAGGAAACAGTTCTGGTTTATATCAAGTAATTTTTAATTTATAAAATTTCAAATGAGGGACACCTGGGTGGCTCACCTGGTTAAGCATCTGACTTTGGCTCAGGTCATGATCTCAGGGTCCTGGGACTGAGTCCTAAATCCAGCACTAAGTGGGGAGTCTGCTTGTCCCTCACCCAACTGTGCTCTCTTTCTCAATGGATAAATAAGAAAAAAAAAAAAATCTAAAAACAATTGCAAGTAGTACAGAGTATTCAAAGATGTGGAATATAGCAGATGCTACCGATACCTTTTCCATATCCTTTGGGTTTTATTACTTATTTAGAGGGAGGCAGCCTACTTCCAGACATCAGTGTCTGCATCTCTGCTTGATGACTCTGAGAAGGATTAGGGAATTTCTCTGTAGGGCAGCCTGGGAGTGCCTGACTGATAGAAGTTGATGTAGGGCTACCTCAGCTCTCTCCTTCCTTCAGGGCCTTAATTCTACATTGTTTCCCCAGAGTTTTCTCCTGACATTAAGCACCAGTTACCCAAAGTAGTAGCAGGCTTGGTAATTCTTGGATTTTTCCCTGAATTTTCTCACTTCTAGCTAGTATTTCTGTACTTTACAAATAAAGTACTTGCATTGACTCCTTCCTTCAGGGCTTTGAGGAGGTGGAGCGAATGTTACATTGATAAGAGGAAAAAATGGGTTAAAAAACAGTGTGTACTACATGATATTAGTTATTTCAAAGAAACATTGAAAAGTTACACTGGAAATATTAGGTAACGAACCCCTCCACACACCATGCTGGAATTGAAGGTGATAACTTTTGAGTGTGTGCATTTCTAGTTGTATACTGACTTTTCAGCATGAGTTTGTGGGTTTTTTGGTAATCTGGATAGAGAGAGAAATAAATGCTATGTAATATAATAGTTTGGAAGGCAGGTTGTGATTAGGGTGGAGTGGTAGAGAAGGCTTAAAGGGGTATGGCAGAGAGTGGCAGGTTGGTATGGTGCGGAAAAGGCAAGAGGGTACAAGAGTAACTGCGAAGTTAGAAAGCCAGTGTCTGTAAAGTGACTTAAGTTACTGTCTTTAAACTTTATTTTTTTATGTTTGTGGCAAATTGTGAACCTGGAAAGACTAACAGACATTACAAAAACAAAAAATAACAACCCCAAAACTTGAAAGTATGGTAGGGCTGTCCTTTATGTCTCCTTTCTCACTGTTGTTCTTCTTTTTAACATATTATTAAAATATAAGCACTATTAAATATGACCAAAGGAAGTATTTATTTATTTATTAATATTTACTTCTTTATTTTAGAGAGAGAGAGAGAGAGTTCATGCTCCGGTGGGGTGGTGGTGGAGGGAAGGGGCAGAGGGAGAGGAAGACAGGCAACAAGCAGACTTCCCACTGAACAAGGAGCTCAACACAGCACTCTGAGATCACGACCTGAGTGGAAATGAAGAGTTGGACATTTAACCAACTGAACCACCCAGGCACCCACCAAAGGAACTATTTAGACAGTTTATCTACATGTCATCTTTTTTTGTTTTAGTTTGATCAGAAAGGTCACCTAAAACGGTGTTTTCTTTAGCAGTGTTAACAGAGAACTGTTGAGAAATAGGCAAATGGTGTCTCTGCTGATGGGCCCATCCACACCTGACTGCCGGCCTCATTGGGCCTCAACAGCAGGAGAGCCAGGCCTCCCTTCCCCATGGTGGCCCCTCAAGAAATAAAAAGCCGGTGATTTGTTATGGACTGTTCTTTCTGCCGTTGGATTGCCTGCAGTTGGAGGCAGAAACTTCCTCTGGAAAAGCTTCTTATGCAGGATGTCCCCCTAGAATCAGAAGCCAAGCTAAGTGTGTTGATAGCCAGATAAAGAAGTGGAACTGCACGCTCAGGTGCATTTGATTTACCTTTGTCTTTTCTGTTAGTTCTTCCCTGAGTTACTTCTATGAAAAGGTCAAGAGTCACAGTCTGTCCCCAGCTGGGAGGATAGTCTTTGCTTCTGAGGTGGGAGTTTTGCTTTTGCCTAATAATGCTGATTCAGACACCCTTTAAATATAAATGTGTTTTTAAGTCTCTCTAATAAAACAATGGTAGTTCTTTAAATATCCATTGACAAAAAACACAATATACTTGTAACACAAAAGATAAATTTTTAATCATGTGCCCAAAGTCATAAATCAGGAATGATCTCATTCAGATTCATTGAGGTGTTTGTGTTAAAAGAAACACAAAACCAAAAACGTAGCAATAAAAACTAGTACAGATTGAAATAAAAAAAAGAGAAATAGGCAAAGAGAATGGTTGAATTTAAAAATTTTTAAAAATAATTTTCTGACCAAGAAATAGGAAAGCTTGAGGGGCGCCTGGGTGGCTCAGTTGGTTAAACGACTGCCTTCGGCTCAGGTCATAATCCTGGAGACCCGGATCAAGTCCCACATCGGGCTCCCTGCTCAGGGGGAAGCCTGCTTCTCCCTCTCTCACTCCCCCTGCTTGTGTTCCCTCTCTGGCTGTGTTTCTCTCTGTCAAATAAATAAAATCTTTAAAAAAAAAAAAGAAATAGGAAAGCTTGAGATATTTAATATGAATGACAACTTTTTAATCATCCTAACACAATTGTGACTTGTCTTTTTGTCTCTCAGGTTCCATGTGTATATGTATCTTTTAACTAGTTGCAATCATTAGCACTCTGATTTGGTTTCTGATATTTTCACATTATTGTTTACCAATTTTGTAGTATTTAATTGGATTGATGTGTCCTAATCTATTTGGTTATGTTGGGTGTCAATAGATTGTTTACACTACTATTGGAGTGATGTTCATCGTGTTCTATTTTGCTTAATTAGGATTAATTGCCAGTAGCATTACTGGGTTTTTATGGCTGTTGACTATTACATGTAATTTCTACATTATAGTTCCTAAAAGCTTTACTAACTTACAGGCAACTAACGGTTGGTTTATAAATTTCATTTATTCAGCACTCAGTTTCTGCTGTGTGCCGGTTACTGTTCTAGGTGCTGAAGGAATGTGCCAGTTCACTTGATCCTAGCCTGGCCCATGAATTTATAAAGATTTTCACTTTGTACTTTCCCTTTATAGCTGGTCTGTGATTTGATTAATTTTGGTTTAATTTTTTTAAATTTTTAAATTTTTAATAAAAATATTATTTATTTATTTGATGGAAAGAGAGATCACAAATAGGTAGAGAGGCAGGCAGAGAAAGAGAGGGAAGCAGGCTCCCTGCTGAGCAGAGAGGATGTGGGACTCATCCCAGGACCCTGAGATCATGACCTGAGCCCAAGGCAGAGGCTTAACCCTCTGAGCCACCCAGGCACCCCACTTTGATTTAATTTTAAGCAGTTATTGAATTTGGTAATATTTCGGCTCTTGGATTTTATAAAAACAAAGCATTTTTATTTTAATAAATTACTTTATCTGCAGTAGAAATTGTTAATTTACACAGTATTTCATTTTAATAATTAGTTAAGGACTTAAGAAATATTTAATGCATGATGTGTAGAAAAAGTCAGAAATGTTAAATTAACTCCTTAATAACGTAAAAACCCTAGAGCAATTTAATATACTGGGTAGCTTTTTAAGCCACGACAAAATAGATTGTAGACTACAGCGGGACTCCAATTACTATAGAATGTTTTAGGCCAGTAAACTGGTAGAATTGTACTATAATTTACAGTACAAGGGAATGCTTTGTCTAGTTTATCAAACACTCCATTTCTTATTAGTTACTTACCAGAAAAGCCCAGCAGGCATACTTAAAATAGTCCTTTCTCTAGAAAGAAACCACTTCTTTGTCATTAGGACACATAAAGAGGGGTGGAGGGAGATTATATTAATATGTTAAAGAAAGGTCATTTAATCTATTGATTTTTGAAATGAATTAATACTTTTTTTGATCTTTTTAATTTTAAAATGTATTACACAGAGTAGTCTCTGATATGACGGTCATTAGCGATCTTTGTAAGGAATAGTTAGATGAAGTGTGAAAAATTGATTTAAATCTTAAATAGTTGAAATAGTAGATTGGTTCATTCTTTCTTTCTTTCTTTCTTTTTTTTTTTTTTAAGTAAGCTCTGGGCCTAACCCTGATATTAAGAGTTGCAGGCTCTACTGACAGTGAGCCAGGCGTCCCTAGATAGTTTCTTTAAAGGAACAGTTTAACTTATAATTTTAGAAGATATTTTCATTTTGCTTTATTAGTTTAAACCCTTAAATAGGAACAGTTTCAAATTTTAAAATAAAATTTATCAGTCTATGCATTTAAAAGGATTTATCTATCTATCTATCTATCTATCTATTTATTTATTTATTTATTTATTTATTTGAGAGAAAGAGGGAGACAGTACTAGCAGGGTGAGGGGCAGAGGGAGACGGAGAAGCCTACTCCCCACTGAGAGATCATGACCTGAACCGAAGGTAGACGCTTCACAGACTAACCCCCCCGGGTGCCCCAACATTTTTTTTTTAAGATTTTATTTATTTCTTTGACAGAGAGAGAAATCACAAGTAGGCAGAGAGGCAGGCAGAGAGCAGAGGAAACAGGCTCCCTGCTGAGCAAAGAGCCTGACTTGGGCCTGAATCCTAGGACCCTGAGATCATGACCTGAGCTGAAGGCAAAGGCTATAACCTCTGAGCCACCCAGGTGCCACCAACATTTTTTTTTTTTTTAAACAGGAGGATTGAGAATTAGAGGTTAAATAGAATATTTTAACTTCTTTTTTTAAAAAATATTTTATTTATTTGAGAGAGAGAGAGAGAGAGAGAGAGCATGAGAGAGGAGAAGGTCAGAGGGAGAAGCAAACTCCATGCAGAGCTGAGAGCCCAATCCCGGACTCCAGGATCATGACCTGCGGCCAGAATATTTTAACTTCTTAATAATAGTTGAGAAAAGGTCATTAAAATCAATTTAATGTGTATGTATATACAGAAAAACATTCAGAAGGAGGGGAGAGCTCTAAAGTATAGTATTTAAGAATACAGACTTTGAAGGCCTACGCTTAGATTTGAATCGTTCCTGTTTCTGCCATTTACCAGCTTTTTTTTTTTTTTTAATATTTTATTTATTTGACAGAGAGAAACACAGCCAGAGAGGGAACACAAGCAGGGGGAGTGAGAGAGGGAGAAGCAGGCTTCCTGCCGAGCAGGGAGCCCGATGTGGGACTCGATCCCGGGACTCCGGGATCATGACCTGAGCCGAAGGCAGTTGCTCAACCAACTGAGCCACCCAGGTGCCCTCAGCTTTGTGATCTTAAACATACCAGACAGCCCTGGAGAATGGGAGCTAGTGGTATCTTAACTCATAGGGCTATTTTAAGAATTAAATGACGATCTTTGCATACTAAGTATTAAATTAATTTTTCATACTTTGTATACCTCAATAAATGTTGGCTGTTATAAATATTAACAATTTAATATTAAACAACTTTTAATATTTTCACCACAATAATTACAATGGCTAATCTCGATAGTTCAGTTTAGGCTATTTGTTTTATTTGTATTTCTTTGTATCTTCTAACAACTTTTTACTTTCACATACAGAAAAAAAACCCTGTTTTTCGGTGGAGAATAATTAAGAAATATTTCAATGCTTTACTCTTCATGAAATCTGAGAATTATGAGAAAACTTCTTTATGTCTCTACTGTCATTTAATATATTGAAATTGCAAAGAAAGACCCTAATTTAGCTTTTGAAGTTCTAGGGAGTATAAATGTCTTTATAGTTTTTAAAATTAATCAGCTTTATGACATTCAATATTCAGTTATTTTTATTATTTTTTTAAAAAGATTTTATTTATTTGACAGAGAGAAACACAGCCAGAGAGGGAACACAAGCAGGGGGAGTGAGAGAGGGAGAAGCAGGCTTCCCGCAGAGCAGGGAGCCCAATGTGGGACTTGATCCCGGGTCTCCGGGATCATGACCTGAGCTGAAGGCAGTCACTCAACCAACTGAGCCACCCAGGCACCCTCAGTTATTTTAAAATTAGTTTTTGAAGATTTTGTTTATTAAAGGGAGAGCGTGCACGAGTGGGGGAGGAAGAAGGACAAACAGGCTTGGCGCAGAGTACTGAACTTGATGTGGAGCTCAGCCTAATGATCCTGAGATCATGACTTGAACCAAAATCAAGAGTTCAACACTCAATCCACTGAGCTAGCTTCAGTTATTCTTTATTAGCTAGAGTTCATTTTGTATGGTTCTAATAGAACATTAGAATGAAGAGGGCTCTTAGTTGTCAAAATTATAAATTTTGTTTGGTTTTTAAAATTTTTTTAAAAACCAGTCTTGCTACATGATAAAGTTTAGTTTTTAGAGGGTCATAAATAGAAGAAATGTTCTTTTGGGGAGCCTGGCTGGCACAGTCAGTTAGGCATCTGCCTCCTGCTCAGGTCATGATCCCCGGGTCCTGGGATGGAACCAGCTTTGCTTCAGCCTTCCCTGCTTGGCAGGCAGCCTGCTTCTCCCTCTCCTTCTGCCCCTCCCCTCTACTTGTACTCGCTTGTTCTTTCTCTCAAGTAAATAAAAAAAAAAAAAAAAAAACTTTAAAAAAAACATGATGAAATGTTATTTTATTAGAGTAGGATTTCCAAGGAAACATGTTAAAATAGGAAATATGTTAAAATAAATGTGTATTAATATAATAAATTAACTTATTAAAATAGGAAGCTTTACTAGTTTCCTCTGGTTATAAAATAACATGCTCCTGAATTATACTGCAGTGGGAAAGATTTAAAAGGAAACTATATTACCCTTCCTCCAAACCTTTAGATTAGAAAGCAGATGGAGAGGGAGATACTTTTTTCCACTGTAAGGTATTTAAAAGGAAATCCCTTTCTGTTTTTTAAGATTTTATTTTTAAGTAATCTCTACACCCAACGTGGGACTCAAACTTAACAACACTGAGATCAAGAGTTGCATACTCAACCAACTGAGGCATCCAGGCACACCTGGGAATCCTTGATACTCTGTTTGAAAGTGGTAATGGAGATTTACCTAACCTTGTTTGTAACTAAAAATCTCCCCAGTGAGATGAAATGAGAGAAAAAAAAAATCTGTTTCTATGCAGTTTGTTTAGTGGATGATTTATAAAGTAGGAATCAGAACATATTGCCTTATAATATCTTCTTTTTTTTTTTTTTTTAAGGTCCTGGGAGCCTAGGTGCTACAAATAAGACTGAATTGGGAGTGCCAGAACCATCTTCTCCAAGCCCTAGCCCTGTGAAAAAAGGTAGCTCAATTAACTGGTCTTTCCCAGATAAAATAAAATCTCCACGAACTGTGAGGAAACTTTCCATGAAAATGAAAAGGTTGCCAGAACTTAGCCGCAAGCTGAACGTTAAAGGAACTTTGAATTACACGAACAGTCCAGATCATACTCCTTCCTTGTCTAAATGTAACTGTCAGGAAATTCATCATACTGATATTCTACCTTCTGGAAACACAACCACAGCTGCTAAGAGGAATGTTATAAGTCGGTACCACCTGGATACCAGCGTATCTTCTCAGCATAACAACCAGAAGAAAACATTTATGAGTTCTAAGTATTCATGTAAAGGTGGCTACCTCAGTGACGGAGATTCGCCTGAACTTATAACTAAATCTAGCAAACATGGATCTGAAAACAAATTTGGAAAGGGAAAAGAAGTAACTTCAAATACTTGTAGCAAGAGTGACATAGACATTGATGCTTTTAGACATTATAGTTTTTCTGATCAACCTAAATGTTCTCAGTACATATCTGGGCTCATGAGTGTGCATTTCTATGGTGCTGAAGATTTAAAGCCACCTCAGATAGATTCAAAAGACGTCTTCTGTGCCATTCAGGTAGATTCAGTAAACAAAGCGAGAACAGCTCTGCTCACATGTCGGACAACATTTTTAGACATGGATCATACTTTCAACATAGAAATTGAAAATGCACAGCATTTGAAATTAGTTGTATTCAGCTGGGAACCGACTCCAAGGAAAAATCGAGTGTGTTGTCATGGAACTGTTGTTCTCCCCACTTTATTCAGAGTGACAAAGACACACCAATTGGCTGTCAAACTTGAGCCCAGAGGTCTTATCTATGTGAAAGTGACTCTTCTGGAACAGTGGGAGAATTCTCTTCATGGACTGGATATAAACAGAGAACCAGTAATATTCGGTGTTGATATTCGAAAAGTTGTAGAGAAAGAAAATATAGGGCTGATGGTGCCACTCCTGATACAAAAATGTATTATGGAAATTGAAAAAAGAGGCTGTCAGGTATTATTTCACTGTTTCTCTACTACCTCCTTATCTATTTATCTACCTTAGTTAATTAAATAGATTTATAGAAAGTCTTAGGGGAAGGAATTCAAGGTAAGGTTAAAAAAAATCTGACTTAGACATTTTCTCATTCCTGCTTTTTATTTTTATGCCATTACTGTTTAGGGTATAATTCATACTTTCACCTATGTTGTCAGTGAACAACTGAGAGCATTGTAGATGGTTCCACAGTTTATGTTGTGATATAGAGCTGCGTGGGCCTTAAACCTACATATCAGGATTGCTTTACAATAGCATTCCTAGGAAAAGCCAGAGCTGATAAGATAGGCAAAGACCAATTCATTTAAGGAATGTTTCTGCCTGCTTTGACATTCTCATGGCACAGAATTCCAACAGTCAATCTTAAAACCCCTTTTACTCCTAAAACTAACTCCTAGCCCTTATTCCCTACTCTCCCTCATCCCATTCTTGAGGAAGCATCAAGCTTTTATCTGTCTCTGAACATTGGGATAGCATGGAGGATGAAGAGAGGTCCTACTAATAACATTTCTCATTCTCTTTTCCCCTTAAATAAGAAGGCTAAATAAATAAGAAGCTAAAGCAGCCCATTAAAACAAACAAAAACCCTGGTGTCATATGTAATCAGATCTGTAATATTAACCGGTTCATTTGACCTTATCTTTCTTTATTTTCATTAATACATGTGGACTATGATAATGAGAAACAGCATATCACTGAGGATATTATTCTGAGGTACATGTAATTGCTTAAATTCAAAAATTAAGCCTAGCGTCAGTATTTCTGAGATATTTCTGCTTTAGTCCTATCAGAATTTATGACACTGATTAAAAACATCAAGGGTAAGTATCACCAAGTCTGCACTATGATTTCTTTATATGTAGAAAAGATTTTAAAATAACTCACCCTGGACATGGTGTGGAAACTACGGAGACAGTGTAAGTAAGTCAGTGGGGTTTTGTATTAAAGATGCAGGAGGCAGGTACTGGTTTCTCTTCCATTATTAATTAGCTGCGTGATATTGGGCACGTCACTTAATCTCTGTGGGTCTTATTTGCTGATACCTATAAAAATAGATGAAGTAGCTTTCTGAAGGTGAGAGGTAGAAGGGGCATCTGAACTTTTGAAACCTCTCAGATATATTACTCAGATTCATTTATGTTGTCTACATGAGATGGAAGCCTTTAGTTTCCAATCTAACTTTTGATCTGGTTACTTTTTCTTAAGGTTCTCTGTTTTTCTCCTCCAATCCCCCTGCTCCCCCCCCCCCTTTTTTCCTGGCAGCATGTGGAGAGGTCAGAGATTAGGCAGACTGTAATGGTAATTATTAAACAGAAACTTTCACAATTGAATATTAAAATGAGTAGCTCAAATAGCGCTGTACTTCCACAGTCTCTTTTCTGAAATATTTTATAAAGAATGGATACATAAGACTGTTGTAACGTTTTTTAAATACTAAGAAAACATTTTTAGCAATGTTTTCTATTTCTGGACTTAAAGTTTAGAAATAGTGATTTTAATAAAGAATTATTTCCTGTGATGGGGTGCCTGGGTGGCTTAGTCAGTTAAGCATCTGGGTTCAGCTCAGGTCCTGATCCCAGGTTCCTAGGGTCCAGTCCTGGTCAGGCTCCCTGCTCAGTGGAGAGTCTGCTTTGCCCTCTCCTTCCCCCTGCTCATTCTCTGTCTTTCTCTCAAATAAATAAATAATCTCTTAAAAAATGGTATATTAAAAAAAAAGAATTATTTCCTGTGAACTAAAAAGTAAAATTTACAGTAGTACATTTGAAACTGCGATCATTAAACACCTTTTTTTTGGTTTTGTTTCTTTTGCTTTTTCCCTCCCCCCACCCCACCCACACACACAGAAAGAGGCTTATTGTGTCTGTATTTTACAGACTTGCACACTGCTTAGATTTTGTTTACCTTTTTAGTCAGTGATTATTCTTGTTTTTGTTACCGTATATGTAAGATTTTAACAGTCATACAGAAGTAGTTTGTGGCATCTTCCAAAAGCTTTGAAAGCTCCTACCACCTATGCCCTGCTGGCAATGGGGAAACCTATGGTGGAAATCATTCTCATGGTTAACCCAGTAAAGATTCTCTCTCTGGTAGAGAATGCACTTCAAGTCTTTGATTCAGGAAGTCAGCATCTGAAGTTAGGGATAATATCCTAAAGTCTAAAGTGTCTTTTCCTTAAAATATCTATATTAATTTCTATCTTTATTCACCTTTTGGGATAGCATGTTCCATTAATTCATTACCTCCTACTGAAGTATTGCTTTCTTCAATTTATTCTAGGTTCATCTCCTTCTCAAGTTGGAGGGGATACATCTTTATTAGGGAATTTTGTGACACTTAAGTGTGCCTACACCAGAAGGGTCTCTTTGACCCTACTTGAGTTGGTTTCTTCTAATGTGATAGCATTTTAATATTTTAGTTTTATTTTCTGGGTCATCTATGGATCTACCATGTCTTGTGAGATTTGAGCAGAATAGGACATGCTTTCTCACTGTCCATGCACCATGAATGTGGATAAGAGTAGGAAATTTCCTTCTCAGTACATTCCTTAGTTTCCCATATTACATTGATCCTTTTGAATGTAGCAGCACCTTGCATTACATTCTCTTGAAAACATTTGCAGGCTCCTGGGGCACCTGGGTGGCTCAATCAGTTAAGTGTCTGACTGTTGATTTAGGCTCAGGTCATGATTTCAAGGGTCATGAGACCAAATTTCGTGTTGGGCTCTGCACTCAGCAGGGTGTTGGTTTTTCTCCTCCCTCTCCCTCTACCCCTGCCTTGCTCTCATGCACTCACTCTCTCTCAAATAGATAAATAAATCTTAAAAAAAAATTGCTTGAGATTCCTTACTATCTTCCAATTAATATTTAATTGCTTATCATCTCCAATATGTTGGGTAACATTTCTCTGTATCTCTTAGTGACACTTTCCTATATTGAGACCTACCTTTTGTATTCTGCCAGTAATTTAATGACTTGGAGAGGTTTGTGTCATAAGTACACCTGGAAATTTCATCTGTGTACTCCTTCTCCTAGATTGTTTATAAGATTTTAAAGTGATTCCTAGTTCAAATCCTTAAGGATCTTTATTGTTTATTTTTACTTTATTTCTGTCTTGAAGTAATTTCTTTATAACTTCCTTCAATTCAAGGTGATTCAACTTCCTAAATAGTGTTTGATTTGGAAGTATAGTTAACAATCACATATTTTTCTTGGTTTTCTTGATGGTTTATTATTATTTTTTTAACTCTAATTGCTTAGCCAGACATATTCTCTCTTCATAGGTATCATATTGATTTCCTGTCAGTGAATTTTTAGTGAGCTTCCTAAGACTTAATATTTTATCTCCTGTATGAACCAACAATGTTTAAAAAAATTTAGTGTAGGTTGAGGGGAGGGTTGGTAGTATCTGTGCATCTTCTATGTATTTTGAACTAAAGGTTTTATTTTACCTTAAAATATTATTTTAATTGAATTTCCTTTCTTACTTTATAATCAGTTAATTTACCAAGTCGAAAAAATTCCAAAATTGCTTTTATTTCTTCCCTAGAATCTATTTTTTCCTGATAAGATACAACATATAGTATACTGGAATCTTATTTCAAGTATATACTGTTTTTATGGATAAATAAACTGAGATTTAAAGAGATTAAATAACTTGCCCAAATTCACTAAGCAAGGAGTGATAGAGTGGGAATTTTTGGGATCTAAAACCCTTGTCTAACCACTGTGCTGCATTTCTTCAGTTTAGAGCAAAAGGTATGAAAGGGCACAAACTTGGGCATAGTGGTTGAACATATAAAACTAAAGGGAAGGGCTTGTATCTTAAGATAAGATAGCTAGCACTACAGGATTCATAGTATATTGTTTGAATTTAAATGAAATGATAGAATGTTTTTATTCAGCTGATGAATATAGTCTATGGTGAGATTTTGAAAGCTGTTTGAGGTATTTTTAATTAAATGTTATCAGAACATATTTGATTGCCAATTCCATGTGACTTACACATTTTGTGCTATTATATTTTCTCTTTATCAAATTTACTATAACATGGCCATAATTTTATTTCTAGGTGGTAGGCCTATACCGATTATGTGGTTCGGCAGCAGTCAAGAAAGAACTTCGAGAGGCTTTTGAGAGAGATAGCAAAGCTGTTGGTCTGTGTGAAAACCAGTACCCGGATATAAACGTAATAACAGGTAATAAATATTTTTTATTCTATGTACACATTCTGGAAAGACACATCTGTAGGAAAAGGAATTAAAATACTATTTTATAGCCCAAATTTGAATTAAGTTTTATTCTGAAGTCTTGTTTTCCTTCCTTCGCAAACATTACTGTGTTATTTTCTGTGGGGAGGTACCAAGATATGGTCCCTCCCTCAAACAGCCAACAAATATTGGGGGGTGGGGTGGGAGTAAGACCTATGTTAAATTAGCTATACTAGGTAGGAGAAGGAAAAGGGTACACTTTCTTCATAGAGGGATAAATAAAGCACCATTAGAGTTCAGTTTGATTGGAGCTTAGGTCATGTAAAGGGCATTGACTATCTGGGTAGATAATTCAGGCAGAGGGTACCCATCAAAGATTTTTGAGCAGGGGAGTGAAATCTTTAGAGATAATCTTCTAATCTGGCAACTCTGTGTGATGGACTGGAATTAGAAGAAATCAGAGGACAGAAAACCAGTTAGGAAGCCTTGGCAATGGTCCCAGCTGCAGGAGTCATGTAGCAGTAACAACAGGAAGGAAAAGAATTAAAAGGATATGAAGAAAGAGTGGGCCCAGATAAGCATGACTTGGACACCTGGTTGGTTGAGTATCATTTACAGAAACTAAAAAGCTGAGAGGAGAGTTATTGCTTTTGGTGGAAAAATGTAAAGAAAGATTATGAAATGGCTTTTTTTTTCCCAATATATTTTGAATTTGAGGTAATAGTAGGAGATCTAGGGAGATCTAGGTGAGTATATCAGGCAAAGTAGAAAGTACTCCTTACGAGAGGATGTAGTAAACTTTACCAAGTGGTGAATATGATCCAATATATAGCACTGAAAATATACTTCTTTTTTTTTTTAATTTTATTTATTTATTGGACATAGAGAAACACAGCTATAGAGGGAACACAAGCAGAAGGACTGAGAGAGGGAGAAGCAGGCTTCCCTCTGAGCAGGAAGCCCAATGTGGGGCTCGATCCCGGGTCTCCAGGATCATGACCTGAGCCGAAAGCAGTCGCTTAACCAACTGAGCCACCCAGGCACCCTGACAATATACTTCTAATACTCCTGAGACATGGGGTTGAGAAATGGCAATGTGAGGGTCATTCACCTGTAGTTGTAATTAATGCCTTGCGATTGTCCATAAAGTTTGAAAAGACAAGAGCTTTGAGGATCTCCAAACTTTGGAGGCATGCACAGAAAGAAGATCCAGCTAAAGAAATTGAGAGGAAAGGAATCAGAAAAGTTTGGGAAACAAAAGACAACGGAGGTTAAGGAAAGGTTTGAGGCAGTGTCATTTGATGGAGAGATCATAAAAGATGAGAACAGAAATAAATCGTTTGAATTTGGCCACTATAAAGATCGTCATAACTAATGGATATCTTCAGGGACTATTGGCTTATAAATCTGTTTGTTTTTGTTGTTATTTTACTTTTTATTAGCAAAGTTTTGAAGCATATACAAAAGTAGAGAGAATATTGCGATAAACCCTCTTTATCCATCACCTGGCTTCCATAATCAACACATGACCAAACTTGTCTCTTCTATACCCCTCATTTGATTCTCCCCTAGACATGGATTATTTTGAAGTATATCTTGGATATCATATCCATTCACCTATAGATGCTTTGGTATGTACCTCCAGATCTTCTGTGTTATTTTGATAATTCTCTCTACTGTTAAATACCATTTTTTATTCTATAATATTGTTTATTTTCCTAATTTGATTTTTTATTTTACATGCAATTAATGGCCTAGGAGAGAATTTGAGGAAGATTCAACTTGCACATATTAAAGAGATTTTTGTTGGTTGGAATCCTTAAAACTTATTTTTAGGATTCAGGCTTTTCTTTTTGTTTTAAAAATTTTTATTCATTTATTTGACAGAGAGAAACACAGCTAGAGAGGAAACACAAGCAGGGGGAATGAGAGAGGGAGAAGCAGGCTTCCTGCTGAGTGGGGAACCCAATGCAGGGCTTGATCCTGGGGCTCTGGGATCATGACCTGAGCCAAAGACGCTTAATGACTGAGCCACCCAGCACCCCATGGTCATTGAGGCTTTTCATATAGCTGAGGTTCCCAGTCTCTGAATTATGAATAACTATATTTTTATAATATTTTTAATATGTACTTCCAGATAATCAAAACTTTGATCCCAGCCATTTTAAAAGAGACAACTAACCAAGACACTTTTTCTTTCTTATAAATTTTAGCAAATCAGGGATACTTGGTACTTTTATTTTTGTAAAGGAAGAAAGTTTATCCTTTCTTTCTACAAAAAAAAGAAAAATGGATCATGTCTACAAAAAAAGGTAGAACTTTCCCCTTAATAATATGTAATTAAAATCAGCAAAGGACCCATTTTATAAATACATTAAAGGGAAATTTTATAAATAGCAGTTCCTAGGAAATATAACCCAATGAAATGAGATTTTGCCTTGGTGGAGCATTATCTTAGAAATAAAAATAAAATTAATAAAAATAAAAATTGTGTCAAATATGTACAGGTTAAAAAGATGAATGATGTGGTTTAATTTGATTAATTGCTATTGACAAGATCCTTAGTTAGAATTTGTAGCATGTGCACATGATATGAATAATAGGTCATTGAATGAATATTAGATTTATAGCATTCTTTTCTAAAATTTAGAGTTTCCATAATTTATGATTTGGGTATTTTTTGGCTCTATTCTTTGTACTCTTCCATTTTAGGGAAGCTGGGTTTTTTGTTCTGTTTTGTTAAGATTTGTTTATTTATTTTAGAGGGAGAGCACGGATGGGGGGAAGGGGAAGTAAGAGGGAGGAGAGAGAATCCCAAACCAACTCCATGATGGGTGTGGATCCTGAGACAGGGTTGGATCCCAGGACCCCAAGATCACTACCCGATTCAAAACCAAGAGTCAGATGTTTAACCAACTATGCACCCAGGCACCCCAGGAAAGCTGTTTTTTAAAAGAACCTAGAGCTATTTTCTTTCTTGATAAAGAGCAAATGAAATGACTTAAAATTGAGAAATGTCATTGGAATTACAATAAATTATGCATAAGGTCTCATTATTTCTCAAAAGAAAAGACATAGTTGATTTGTGGAATTGGCCAGTAACTGACTGCTGCCTTATGTGTTTGTTCCATGTGAACTCGCGTTTCTAAGTAAACTTTGGAATGTAATTAACAGTTCAGTAGTTCTAAAAAATGAGCTCTTAATAAAGTTGGTTTGTCAGGAACACCGAAGGAAGTGCTCCAGAAAAACCAGATTTTTCAATGAAGCACACGATTTAAGGTTCAAAATCTATTCATAGTTATTTATGGGGCTTATTTATCAAGGAACAAGAGAAGAAATTAGAAAAGTAAAAATATTTATAATTTTTTTAAAATATTTTATTTAGTTGACAGAAAGAAACACAGCCAGAGAGGGAACACAAGCAGGGGGAGTGAGAGAGGGAGAAGCAGGCTTCCGGCTGAACAGGGAGCCCGATGTGGGACTCGATCCCGGGTCTCCGGGGTCATGACCTGAGCCGAAGGCAGTCGCTTAACCAACTGAGCCACCCAGGCGCCCCCAAAATGTTTATCATTTAATGATTATTAGAAAACATGCCTTCTACAGAGGAAAATTCAATTTGAATGTATCCTTAGGTAAAATGATTTCATATTTCAGTATTACACCATCAGTATCTAAGTTCAGTACCTAAAAGTTTATTTGACCATAAGTTTTTCTGGTTTTAATTCTTTTTAAATTATTCATTCTTTTATTTACCTCAAAAGAAAACTTGGTCAGAAATAAACTCCAAATTATCTTTAAAACATTAGTAATTTTCTTCATTTATGCATATTAAATATATGCTTTCCCCTACCATATGTATTGTATGTTCTCTGATCTCTGACACATTAACTTTCAAATTATTTGTTTTTCCTTACCTGGATTGAACATAGACATCTAAACTGTATAAACATGAAGGAATGCAAAACACTGAGGAATGGTCCTAGATGTAGCAATCGGAATGTACTGAGGCAGTGAGAGCCATTTGATCTGAGGAACATCTGTGAAGTGTGACCAAAGTAAGCAGGAAGTTCAGAAAGAGTAAGTGAGGTAGGGTGGGTCAGATTAATGGACTTAAAAAATTAACTTATAGCATTAATTTCAGGAAGCATCAGTGATTCTATGTTCAGATCTATCTGCTCTAATGTATCTTTATTATCTACAGAAGTTTCACCTGAAAATGATTTTCACGGTCCTGTACTTGTATTTTCAGTGTTCTGGTTCTGGTGAGCTAATTTTTGTTACAGTAGGTGCTGTAGAGGATAAGGGCACTTTTTCAGGGGACAGTGTCTCACTTGAAGAATGAGTTTATTTAGTATATTAATCTTCATAGTCCTGTAGTTGCTAGTAGAAAAATGGTATCCATTCATCTAACCATCATACACCGAATGGTTACTATATACCAGACACTTTGCTGAGGCATTTGAAATACAACAGTGCGTAAGAGATAATCTCTGCCCTCAAGGGTACTAGTCTAAGGGGAAGACAGAGTCAGAGACAGCTGATTGTAGTATATGAGGAGGAGCACTTAACTTATTGTGGGAAAATTAGGGAAAACTTGGTGAGAAAGGTGACACCTCAGGTAATTTAAAAGGTGAACTGGACTTAGCCAGCAAGAGTTGGAGGAGAGCAATCTATTAGCAAAAACATGGAGATGGCAAGCTACATGACTTGCAGCTAAAGAGGAAAGCTTCACATTACTGGTGTGATGGTGGCTATAGAAATCAAAGGAAGAAACCCAAAGCAGAAGGGGAGTCTGCATGAGAATCACCAGAGTCCATTTAATCACTTATCCTTCCCTATCTAGAAATTAATTGGTTTATTTACTAAATATTTATTGAGCATTTACTACATGCCAGGCATTCTTCTAGGCACCAGGGACAAGTGAATAAGATGAACAGTATCTCAGTCCTTATGCATGTATTCTAGTGGGGGAAGAGAGAATCAGTCATCAACCCAATGAATAGTGAGATATAGTAACTTACGAGTGAGAAGTAGGACACTGGGAATGATACTGATTGAAGGTGTAGTCAGCTTGGTGATGCCTATGGCTAGGGGGTCAGAGAAGAAAGTTCATCTGAGAAGTGCCTTTTGAGCTAAGATCTGTATAGTACAGAGTTAACCATTGGAAGACCTGGGGCCAGAGTTCTAGTTAGAACAGAGTGATTTTGCTAAGTGAGAATCAATAAAATATAGATACTACAAATCAGTCTTTGAGATGTGAAAGTAGTTTTAGTTACTAAAAGCTTTCTTTTTTTTTTTTTTTAAGTGTGATGATACCTATTATTCTATCATGGGGATGAGTAGAATTTTCCTCTATAGTTGGTCCTGTGCCTGAATGAAGGTGAGAGGCATGTGGTTTCTAACCAGTACAGAGCAGCTTAAGAGATGTAGCCAGAACTAGTTCTTTATTTACTTATAATTGCCTGCATTGTACATGTTAAAAAATTTACTGTGTTACAGTAAATAAATTTCTCCATGTAAATTTTTTCCCAAGTCTTCCTTTAGTAGTTCCTATAGCAATAAAATTGTGACCACAAACTTATTATCTTAAGGTTTTTATGTCCCCAAGAGTGTTTGAAAGATGTTAAAAAGGCATTATGGCTTAAGATACTCCAGTCTTTCACTAAGTTTTTGAGATAAGGTCATAAAGCTAATGTCTAGATTAATGGGTAGTTATGTAGTATATGTCACAGCATAGTATGAATACCTCTTCTATGTATCATTTTATGAAATCTTTTGATTATTTTTCTAATGAACTCTTTGTCTACATATAGAAAAAGGGCTATAACTTTTACTTCATTGAACATAACGTACATTGAGCATTTTTAAGTGCTTAGTATTTGTTAGTAATAACTCTTACTTGTCCTCAAATTATGGGTGAAGTAAGTTATCTTGAGCTTGGATTAATTTAAAATTCCATTTATATTAATTGTTTAGTATATTAATTAAAGGATAATGATATTTGAAATATGTGTTTCACTAAGCTATAAAGTTATCTTTTCTGGAAATCTTTAGGTTTTAATTTAATTGCTTTATAGGGCAAGTCTCAAAGTACCAGGTCATATTAAATTTTGTTAAAACTAACAAGTCTTGCTTTGTTAAAGAACAAGTTTGGGATTTTTTTTTTTTTTTTTTAAATCATGCCCTAGTAGTGTCTTTATTTGGCAACTATAAGAAATTGCATTTTCACTTTCTAACTATAACTCATTGTCCTCTTTACACCAAATGTTGCTATTCATTGTAGATAGGTTTAGACTGTAAAACTAATGATGGTAGTAAAAAAAAGAATCACATGATATAACTTAAAAAATGGGAATAAACGAGACTCATGTCTATGGTGTATAAAATGCTTTATGATTATCATTAGTATGCATCTAATATGTATTGATGGTTATGATATGCCAAGCTCTTTATATATCTTATTTCTTTATGTATGTCAAGGAAGAAGTTTGGTCAGTATTCTCTTGGTTTACCAGTGCTATTTCCAGATTGTTATCTTTTCACCGTTGAGTAGAAACTTAGGCTCTCCTGAGGAATAAAGCTCTCTTGCAGCTCATGGCACCACAACCTCTGTCTTTCCTATTTAACATCATCTAAAGCATTCTTGGGCATTCCCATTTATTCAGTGAACACTTTGATATCTCACCAATGGTTATATTTCCAGCTGAATTCCTGCCTTTGTCCTAAGTGATTTTAATATGCAAATGACCCATCCAGAATCTATTTGTTAAAAGACGATTCTCTTTCCATTGAATTGTGTAAAAATACAGTTGATTTTTGCATATTGGTCTTGTACTTGGCTAAACTCATGTATTAGTTCTATTCGTTTTTTTAGTGGATTCCTTAGGATTTTCTATATGTAAGATTATGTCATCTGCAAACAGAGATACTTTTACTTCTCTCTTTCCAAGATGGACCCTTCTTTCTTCTTTTTCTTGCCTAGTTGCTCTGGCTAGAACCTCCAGTATATGTTGAACAGCAGTGGCAAGAGTGAACATCCTTATCTTCTTCTTGATTTTAGGAGAAAAGCATTCAGTTTTTGACCATTAGTTATGATGTTAACTGAATTTTTCATAGATCCCCTTTAGCAAGTTGAGGAAGTTCCCTCCTATTCCAGGTTTGTTCAGTGTTTTTATCATGAAAGTATGTTGGAATTTGTTCAGTGACTTTTATGAGTCTATTGAAATGATCATGTGGTTTATGTCCTTTATTTTATTGATATAGTGTATTACAGTAATTGGTTTTCAGATGTTAAGCCAACCATGTATTTCTGAGATTAATCCCACTTAGTCATGATGTATCTTTTCCTTCTTCTTCTTTTTTAATATATTGTTGAATTTAATGTGCTAGCATTTTGTTGAGGAATTTTGTGTCTGTATCCCTAAAAGATAGCGGTCTGTAGTTTTCTTGTGGTGTCTTTGTCTGGTTTTGGTATCAGGGTAATACTGGTCTCTCTACTCTGATCTTTACTGTTTTCTTTCTTCTACTCACTTTGAGTTGTTCCTTTTTTTTTTTTTTTTTCCTATTTTCTTAAGCTAGAAACTGAAGCTATGATTTGGGACCTTCTTCCTTTTCTAATGTAGACATTTAGTGCTATAGATTTCCCTCTAAACTCTGATTTAATCTCCCACAAATTTTTATGTGTTATCTTTTCATTTCACTTATTTCAAACACTTTCTGATTTTCCTTCATGTTCTTTGTCGTGGATTATTTAGAAGTATGCTAGTTTGTGTCAAAATATTTAGGGAATTTTCCAGATATTTAAAATTATTAATTTCTCCTTTAATTCCATTGTAATCATAGCACATACTTCATGTGACTTACATCTTTTGTTTTTGTTTTTAAGCTGTATTTATTTATTTTGAGAGGGAGAGAGTGAGAGAGATAGAGCATGAAGGGGCGGGGGGAGGGGAAAACAGAGAGGGACAAGCAGACACCCAGCCGAGCAGTGAACCTGATGTGGAGCTTGATCCCAGGACCCTAGGATCATGACCTAAGCTGAAGGCAGAGGCTTAACCAACTGAGCCACCCCAGCATCCCACCTTTTTGTATTTACTTAAACTTACTGTAACATCAGGGACATGCTCTTCTGTGGTGAATGTTTTCATTTGAACCGTTGAGAAGAATGTATGTTCTGGTGTTTTGGAATGTAATTATGCTATAATTATCAATGAAGTCAAGTTGATTAATAATGTTCCAATCCTCCATGTCTTTATGTGTTTTCTTTCTTCTTGTTAAGAGAGGCATGTTGAAATCTTCAACTATGATTGTGGTTTTGACTCACCCATCTTCTACCTCCCCCTTTCCTTTAAAGACTTCAATTACATATGCATTAGGTCACTTGTGTTTGTTTCACAGCTCACCTATAGTCTGTTCAGTTTTTCGTCTTTTTAAAACCTCTTTGTTTAATTTAGATTATTTCTATTGCTGTGTCTTCAAGTCATTAATCTTCTCTGCTAATATTAATTTCAGCCCTTGTATTTTTAATCTCTGAAATTTTAGTTTTCACTATTAGAAGTTTGACCTTTTTTTCATAACTTCTGTGTCTCTACTTAACATGTTCAGTCTTTCTTCTGTCTTCTTGAATATATGAAATACCATGTAATAACTATTTCAATGTCCTATCATGTATGTCATTTCTGAGTTTGTGATTGATTTTTCTCCTCATCATAGATCATATTTGCCTCTTCTTTATATACATTGTATCTTTTATTAGATGGCAGATACTGTGAATTTTATCTTCTTGGGTGCTAGGTATTTTTTAAATCAGACACTTCTGGGCTTTGTTTTGGTATTCCCAGGTTACTTGGAAAGAGTTTGATTCTTTTTAGTTGTGCTTGTAAGTAGAATGAGAGCAGCTTTGAAATAAGGCATCTCTTTTTCTATTTCTTTGATGTACTACTGAAGGAAAGCCCTTCCGTGTACTCATATTAGTTTCCTATGGCTGCTGTAACAAAGTGTATAAGCCAGGTGGTTAAAGCAACAGAAATTTATTGCCTCGTGATTCTGGATACTGGAAGTGCAAAATCAAGATGTCAGCAGAGTCTTGCTCCCTCTGAAACCTGTAGAGAAATTCTTCCTTGCTTCATCATAGCTTTTGGTGATTTGCTGGCAATCTTTGGCATTCTGAGTTTATAGGTGCCTCACTCCAGTCCTCTGTTTCACAAGGTGTTCTCTTGGCTTCTTCATGTCCTCTTCCATCTATGCACATCTATCTCTGTGTCCAAATTCCCCCCTTATAAGAAATATCAGTCATATTATATTAGGACACATCCTAATGACTTCATTTTAATTTGATTAATCCTGTAAAGATCCAAACAAGACCACATTTTGAAATACTGGGGACTAAGACTTAAATAAATTTTACACTAACAGTACTGTACCCAAATCTTATGAGTTACGAAGTTTTTCACTGCGATTGCTCAGGATGAGCTATTCCCTACCAGTGTAAGCTCCTGAAATTGTTCCCTCTAATCTTTTTGGGTGGTTCTTTCTCCAGCTTTGGTTAGTTTCCTCACCTGCACTTGCTGATCAGTACTCAGATGGAAACTCAGGGGATTTAGAAATACCCAGTGTTTTTTCTGGACAGCCCTCTACTCTCTAATACTCTATTCTTCAAGCTCTAGCTGCTTAGATCTCCTTAGACTTCTAGCTTCCTTGCCTCAACTTAGCTAGACCTACTAGCTACCTGTGTTTGTACCTCCTCACTGTGACCTGGAAAGGCTTGCCAGGCAGGAAGCTGAGGCAGTGATGGGCACACTTCCCTAGTTTCCCATCCCTTAGGGATCATAGCCTTCTTTGCCTGATGTCCAATGTGTTGAATATAGTTTTATTTTGTTTTGTTTTCCTAGATATTTTATCTGGTGTTCCCACTTGTTTCAGGCAGGATGTTAAATCCAGTCCCCATTGCTCCCTGTTGGCTAGAACAACTGGTCTGCTTTTCTAGCCTGTATCTGAGTTACTGATTGCTACTAGAAAAAAATCACACAAGGGTCTATCTTGATATCAGTATAAATCCATGGACTTCAAAATTAACTGGGCTTTCAGTGGTATCTGCTAATATATATGTTTTCTTATCTCTCCGACCCCCTTTCTCTCATTCTCCAGAGTGTCTCTCCTCAGATCTTACTCCATCATGTCACTCATAGCAGATCGACCCTGCCTGGAGGCAATAGAAACCATCAAGAGAAAGCTCCTCTACTTGTGACCCAATCTGCCAACATGCCTTCTTTGGCATACATCTTTTCTACTTTTCCACGGCCTTTTCTGTAACAGTATAGAAATGATCTTCTTCACATTTTGGACTAATTTTAATTCCTTTATGTGTTCTCAGGAATCTCTTCTTCTCTCCTCTTTGAGGATTTTGCTCCCTTTATTCCTCTCTCTTGGACCTTAAAAACTATTCTAATATCTTCTTATATTAGCATTTAAATGTTCAAGTCTCTTTCATCTCAAAATCCCTACTTTGATCCTGCTTCTCCCCTCCCCACTCATTTATGGTTATCACCTTCTCTCAAAGCGAGATTTCTGGAGCAGATTGCCTTCCTTTCTTCCTTCCTTCCTTCCTTCCTTCCTTCCTTCCTTCCTTCCTTCCTTCGTCTTGAATTAGCTCATGTTTCTTATATTTAGTTACACAAACTGCCACCTTAGAATCACAACAGGAATTCATTAAAAATACAAGGATATGAGCTCTGACCCCTGGAGATTATGATTTAGTAGGGCTGGCATGGGGCTCGGGAATATATATATTTTTAAGTTCTTCAGGTTATTTCAATGTGCAGCCAAGTTTGAGAAACACTGTTCACCATAGTACTTAACATGGTTCTTACCTAACCTTCCTGTTGTTGGCTATCAGTTGATATCACAGACCCTTTCATGAAACATTCTTTTCCTGAATTTCTTGGCAGCGTACTTGCCAGTCTCCCCTTAGCCCATTCCCACCTCTTCTTACCACCTGTACTTCTTTAGACTCCTTTGGAAAATCCTCTTCCTGATGACCCCTTAAAAGCTGGCATTCTTCAGGGCCTTCTCACATCACCTGTGCCTCCCTGATCATCTCAGCTATTCCCAAGCTCTGTTATCATCTTTAAGTTGATCATTCTCAGGGTCTCCAGCCATCTCTTTCCTGAACCTCAGGTGTTTATATCCAGCAACATTGGGTGTCCCATAGAGACTTTACACTGAATATATTCAAAATGAAACTCCTTTCTATCCCCTTCCCCCGCCGTTTCTATCCACCTAAATGCTCAAACTCCAAACCTAGGAGACATCCTTACCCCTCCTTTTCCCTCGAAATCACAAATATGTTTTTGATTTAGTGATCCTGTTTTGGAAGTTTATCCTATAGACATACCTGCATACATACAAGTAATGATATGCAAGACTATTCATTGTAGCATGTTTGGGAATATGAAAGATTAGGAACAACCTAAGGATTCCATCTGTAGTGACTGACTAGATAAAATTCTGGAGCATTCATACCTTGGAATACTGTGATGTGGCTATAAAACCCCACTTTTAAAAATCTATGGCATAGCAGGAAAATGTGATTCCAGTTTATTCCAACGGATCATTTAAGCCAGGCTTCTCTTTGGATACAACACCCAAAATCTATAAAGCAATGTAAGGAAGAATGCTCTGTTTTTCATCAGTAAATAAACAAACAAAATAAAACAAGATTTACTCTCTTAGCAACTTCGAAATATACAATACAATATTATTAATTATCGTCTTCATGCTGTACATGGACCATTGTATTCTTTAACTGTCAAAAGTCTAGAAACTCAAAATTCATGTAATTGGAATACTTTCCAATTAATATTAGTGTGCCTTGTTTTCTCAACTTTAGTTTCATGTGTATTTCTAGAAGGGCCAGAATCAATAGAGTATATGTACCATGAATTGCTCACTTGATGAATAACAAACCTAATATGTATGATCATTGGAATGATGTGCATGCATTTTTAGTACACTTTCAAAACTAGAAGTCAATTACTGAGGCAATTTATAAGATTGCAGAATGCTAACGTTTTGTTATAATAGGTTTTCTTTATTATTTTCAGAATATTAAAGATTGGCTATAACAATACTTTACAAAATTCATAGTTTTTTTTTTATTGTATTCTGAAGACCAATTGCTTTCTCTCTTTGTTTTCTAAAGGTGTTCTTAAGGACTATCTAAGAGAATTGCCTTCTCCTCTGATAACAAAGCAGCTTTATGAGGCTGTTTTAGATGCAATGGCAAAAAATCCTTTGAAAATGTCATCAAGCGGATGTGAGAATGACCCAAGTGACTCTAAGTATACTGTTGACCTGCTTGATTGTCTTCCTGATGTTGAGAAGGTAAACATGCGGTATACCTTTTCCCCTAAAAGCCAGCTAATGAACATATACTTAGCTCCAGCGCTACAAATAATTTTTCAGTTATTTCATACTTTTGTGGCACTATGAGTTTAAGCTCTGCCTTTACTAAAGGCTCCTTGAACAGCCTAAATCGAAAAGCTGCTTCTTGAACAGAATAAATCTAGATAACAATTTTATCTTTTTTGTATATAATTTTAGTTTAGGCACAGGTATTTCCTATATATTTTTAAAAACTATGATTACCTTATTATTAAAATAATATATGTTTATTATAGAAAAATTGGGAAAATATAGAAAAGAATGGAAAATTGCAATTATCAGTATCCAAATGCAACAATAATTAATATATTCATTTCTTTCCTGTTAGTATTTAAAAAATATGGTTACTGTTTTAGTGTACATGGCTTAGCCTCAAGACTTAAGCAACCCTCACCACCACCATTTCTTTCCTTCTTGCCTCTTCCCATTTGCCGCCTCCTCACAACCTGACTCTTGAGATCAATATCTTCAGGCATGCCTGCAGAGCAGATAGTAGGAGAGCTGGGTCTGCAGAACCAGTCTTAGCCTAACTGCAGCTGTTGTTCCTTAGAACAAAAGGGAAATTAAGAGTGATATGGCTGGGCTTGTCTGGATGAGGCCGACTCTACCTATATTTTTTATCATGTCAGGGTAGAAGGGGCAAGAGTGAGTATATAGAAATTTTTTTAGAAAAATCATGACCCGTAATGATGTCATTATTACGTGAGTGGCTTAGTCATTAAGTGTCTGCCTTGGGCTCAGGTCATGATCCCAGTGTCCTGGAATCAAGCCCCGCATTGGGCTCCCTGCTTGGCGGGAAGCCTGCTTCTCCCTCTTTCACTCCCCCTGCCTGTGTTCCCTCTCTTGCTGTGTCTCTCTCTGTCAAGTAAATAAATAAAATCTTTAAAAAAATTTTTATTAGAGAGAGAGAGAAGCAGAAAGCACAGGTAAGGGAGGGAGGGGCAGAGGGAGAGAGAGCTGAAATAGCCTCCTTGCTGAGCAGGGAGCCCACCTTGCGGCTTTATCCGGCTTTATAGAAATGTTAAGCCCCAAAACTTCATTCACCAGTTTATTGTAGTCTTTTGAACATCTTGTGCTCACTCCAGTTAGATTAGCAATTACTACTCCTTTGGGTGAGAAGAGGGGAACAGCTACAAAGAGGTGGGCAGCAGAAGGGTGAGGTGAAGGGATAGAGATATTCCTTCTTTGATATAAGGTAAAATTGTGTAATTTTTCTTATAAGTGAAGAAATGAGTAGGTATTTAAACACTTGTCCAAGTTATATAGCTTTTGCGAGTGTTGTTTGTCATCTGAATTTAGGCCTATTAGGCCCTAAAGCTCATATTGTTAGCATCCTTTCTAAAAAGGCTTCATAATATGCCATTGAGTGGACTTGACATAATTTGTCACTTTTCTCTTTTGTATAATATTTAGGTTTGGGACCTATTTGTATATATTTGTATGCAGAGATTTCTTTTCAGCTAGATTTATGTATTTAGAATAAAATCTCAGAGGGACATTATTGATTTAACTGATGTGAACATTTAAAGGCTCTTAATACATTTTCATATTACTTTTCTTTCTTTTTTTTTTTTTTTAAAGATTTTATTTATTTGACAGAGAGAAACACAGCCAGAGAGGGAACACAAGCAGGGGGAGTGAGAGAGGGAGAAGCAGGCCTCCCGCTGAGTAGGGAGCCCGATGTGGGGCTCGATCCCCAGTCTCTGGGATCATGACCTGAGCTGAAGGCAGTCGCCCAACCAACTGAGCCACCCAGGCGCCCCCATATTACTTTTCAAAAGGGACACAATTACATTTTTTCACTCATCTTGGTAGACAAAAATTATTTTTTTAAGTTGTATATCTTGGTTTGCTATTGAGATTAAACCTAAGATATTTAACCAGATGTGCTTGTGTGTGTGTGTGTGTGTGTGTGTGTGTGTGTGTAGTTCATGCACGATATGCTAAAACTAGCATATTAAGATGTCAGTGAATGTAGAGTCCCACCTGGGTTAGGAAATATACAGTGAATGGAGAAGAGAAACAGATACTTACGATTTACATTGTTTTTATGATTCATATATTTGATTTGTTTTGATTTCAGCGTATTAGTTATAGTTTCCTGTGGCTTTCATTCTCTTGTCATTCTTTTCGTTCTATCCAAACATTGAAGGAATGTTTATTTCGGCTGTCCTTACTTCTTCACCACTGTTGACTACTCAACACCTTGTAATCTGGCTTCCTACCCTATCTCTCTGGATTTGTTCCCGTCAAGGTTACTAATGACCTTCTGATCACTGAATCCAGTTGTCACTTTTGACTCTAGAAATATGTCATTTTTATTTTTTTCTTTTTCTTTTTAATTCTTATAACTATAGTTTTGTCTTTACTTTATTTGTTAAATGATTGATCTTATGCCAGTACTTCAAAAACATCATTTCTTTCCATAATTGCTTAAACTTAAATAACCTTCCACATCTTGAGCAAACTCCCCTTACAAGTTCCTTCAAGTATTAAAAAGTGTTCTTTTTCATCTAATTTTTCTGTTATTTCTAGGTATAGTATTCATGGTTTGTCTACTTAAAATACGTATTAGTTAAGCGCATTGACCTTTTCCTAACCTGAATCATGATAGACTGGGTCATGTTTGAAATTGTTAACTTCCCAGATTTAAGGATGGGTAGTCTCCTCCTCATGACTACAGGATTTACTATGCTTAAAGATTACTCAGCCATCAGAAAGGATGAATACCTAACTTTTGCCTCAACATGGATGGGACTGGAAGAGATTATGCTGAGTGAAATAAGTCAAGCAAAGAAAGTCAATTATATGGTTTCACTTGTGGAACAAAAGGAATAACATGGAGGACATTAGGAGGAGGAAAAGTAAAAGTGAATTGGGGGAGATCGGAGCGGGAAAGGATCCATGAGAGACTGTGGACTCTGAGAAACAAACTGAGGGTTTTAAGGGTGAGGGGAGGGAGATGGGTGAGTCTGGTGGTAAGTGTTAAGGAGGGCACATATTGCAGGGAGCACTGGGTGTTGTACAGAAACAATGACTCTTGGAACACTGCATCAAAAACTAATGATGTATTTTATGGTGACTAACATAACATAATAAAATTTTTTTTTAAAAAAAGGTGAACACTCTTACCTAATTCTTCTCCCATCATCGCCTTTGCTGTTGTCATTTTAGAGAAGGAAAGAGAGGAAAATGTTGGTATATATTTTCACAGGCACTCCAGTTGAAATTTGGAATGCATTCATGAGCCTTTTATAAAGAGTATATATTTTAACCATTTAATGGATCAGATTATGTCATTGAACCCTAAGGGTCTGATGTAATGTTTTTATAAAAAAAATATATTTCAGAGTTCCAAATATCCAATTCAGAAGCAAATTTTTGAAATGTTTTAAAAAGTAACAGGATGCCTATCTGAATTTTCTGCTATAAATTGTGTCCTTGAATTTGCCCCTGTATATAACTCTGTTAAGTGAAATGTAATTTCATTTAATTTAGGCAACCCTAAAGATGTTGCTGGATCATTTGAAATTGGTGGCTTCTTATCATGAACTCAATAAGATGACTTGCCAGAATTTGGCGGTGTGCTTTGGACCAGTGTTATTAAGTCAGAGGCAAGAGACTTCCACACATAACAACAGAGTCTTTACTGATTCAGAAGAACTTGCAAGTGCTTTGGATTTTAAAAAACATATTGAAGTTCTTCATTACTTACTTCAACTCTGGCCAGGTAAATGATTTTATGGAAATATTATTCTCTTTCAGTGATAGGGTGTTTGAATTACCTAATCATGAAATATGCCCATATATGATTTAAGAAAATCTTTTCTGGATTTTGCTTTTTCATATAGTTGTGAATTGATACCTTTAAACTTCCCTATTTAATTTTTTTTTTACTTTTGCTCATAATATTGTAGACATCTAGATCAGAGTACACATTTTGGTGAGATCTGGATTTGTATCCTGATTGTGTTGCTTATTAGCAGTCTGATCTTGGGCAAGTTCTTTAACATCTTAGAGCCTCAATATCATCTTTTGTCATATGGATTTAATAATATGTTATAGAATTTATAGGAGAATTAAATAAAAATCTGTGTAAGGTACTCAGCACAGCTCTTGTCACATAATAGGTAATCTGTAAGTATTGATTTTTTTACCCTTCTCATTTTTAATTCAACTGGTATGAAGTAGAATTCATTTTTCTCTTTCATTCAGTTCTTCCTGACGTCTTTACTCATGATTGTTCTTCAAATTTTCCAGGCTTAACTTGACACTCATCTTTGATTTTTCCATCTTACTTATCCATCCCTTGTTCCAGTCAATAATAAAAAACTGACAGTTATTTTCCTAAAACCTCTCTCATGTAGTTTCACAGCTAAAAGTAGTATTTAACAAGATGTCCTATACAGAATGCTGCATTTAAATTCCAAATATTCTTGCCTGTTGTAACCTCCCTCCCCTTCCCCACCTGCATAATACCAAACATGAAAGTACCTCGGAGCTTGTGTACCACTGTAAGAGTGCTTGGGCTCTGGAGCCAGTCTTGGATTCGGATCCAGATTGTGGCCCAGGCACATATTTAATTCCCTTAAGCCTCAGTATGCTTCTCAGTAAATAGTGCCTACGTCTGAGTTGTTGTAAAGATTCTGTAGACAAAGCATCTGTGGCATTGAGCAAAGTATTCTGCATAAAGTTAGCTCTTTGTTACTCTTTTAATGGTATATATGAGAATAGACCAAAGTACAGAGGAATGCTTGATTTAGTCTTTTAAAATACATCTAATTAATTATAGTAGTGAATAGGGGCGCCTGGGTGGCTCAGTTGGTTAAGCGACTGCCTTCAGCTCAGGCCATGATCCCAGAGACCCGGGATCGAGCCCCACATTGGGCTCCCTGCTTGGCAGGAAGCCTGCTTCTCCCTCTCTCACTCTCCCTGCTTGTGTTCCCTCTCTGGCTGTGTTTCTCTCTGTCAAATAAATAGAAAATCTTTAAAAAAAAAAAATGAGCACACAAATTTGAAAAGATATATGCACTCCTGTGTTCATTGTGGCTTTACAGTAGCCTAGATATGGAGGCATCCTAAGTGCCCATCAGTAGATGAAGGATAAAGAAGATGTGATACGCATACCACACACACATACGCAGTATGGATTATTACTCAGCTGTTTAAAAAAAGATCTTGCGATTCACAACAGCATGGATGGACCAAGAGGGTATCATGTTAAGTGAAATAAGTCAGACAGAGAAAGACAAATACCATATAATTTTACTTACATATGGAATCTAAAAAACAGAACAAATCAACAAACCAAACTAAACAAAGAAACAAAATGGAAATACACTCTTAAGTACAGAGAACAAACTGGTGGTTGCCAGAGAGGAGGTGGGTGGCGGAAAGTGTGAAATAGGTGGAGAAGACTAAGAATACAGACTTCCAGTTATCAAATCAAGTGAAGTCCAGGAGATGAAAAGGATGGCATAGGAAATATAGTCAATGTCATTGTAATAACACTGGTGACAGATGGTAACCGTGCCGATTGTGGTGAGTATTGTGTAGTGTGTAGAGTCGTTGATTTACTATATTTACACCTAAGTGATAGAAACATATGTCAGGTGTACTTCAGTTACAAAAAAAACCCCACAAAAACAAAAACTGGGCTCCTGGGTGGCTCAGTGGGTTAAAGCCTCTGCCTTTGGGTCAGGTCATGATCTCAGGGTCCTGGATCTAGGCCCGCATCCGGGCTCTCTGCTCAGCAGGGAGCCTGCTTCCTCCTCTCTCTCTGCCTGCCTCTCTGCCTACTTTTGATCTCTCTGTCAAATAAATAAATAAAATCTTTAAAAAAAAACCAAACTGTCCCCTTTTCTGTAACCTGTATTTTTCTTTAGTTATAGTACGTCAGATAAAGGGCAGAAAGATGAGAATAAATACCAG